>WNGS01055272.1:0-21601 GCA_020271785.1 Procambarus virginalis
GTAATACTTTATTTTTGTTTTATTTTATAATTTTTTTTTAATTTAATATAAAATATTAATTAATTTAATATAAAAAAATAAATGTTTATAATACTTTTATTTTATGTAATAATTGGTTAGGTAATATTTGTTTTATTCCACTGACATATTATATATATATATATATATATATATATATATATATATATAGTTTAGGCTAGGTTAGGTTTAATTAGGTTAGGTTAGTTTGGGCTAGGTTTGTAGTAATAGAAATAGGTAAAAAAAATATAAGAAAATGAATAAAGTATAAATAAATATTAAATTATTTATAAACAATAAATAAAAAAAATAGCTGGAATTTTTGGTAACGTTTCTTATCACCGAATGGCTCTGTTCACCTAGCAGTAAATAGGTATCCAGGAGTTGGTTAATTAAGAAATGAGAATTTGAATATTGTCAAATAAGACAAATTAATTCTCTAATTCCTGATAATCTTTAGTTCCTGTAAACCGGGATATTAATTAAATCATAGATAATATTAAGTGCGACATAACAAAACTGCGCATGGCGAGCTACCCTGGAAGGAGGACGGACTGGCAAGCGACGCCACTAAGCTTGAGAGATTGTCTGGAAGCTGGTCAAATTACCCCCTCATCAACCCACCATACACTCCACTACAGACGCTTGGAGGACGTGACTGCTTCATCATATCACACACATCAGTATCGGCAAATCTATAAGTCCATTTCCCTTGTTTTTTGTGATCACATTTAAATTTAACATAATAGGATGATTTGTCGTTGTGCTGCACGCCCAATAAAAATAACCAGCAAGTGTATTTACAGGGCTTTACCACATCTAATTTGGAAATGTGGTATTATAACTCTAGAAGATTTCTACATACGCCTTTCAGCTTGGAATTGCTGATAATAAGGAAGATATTATGCTGCCTCGATCAAGTGTTCCAGGATAGCCTGATGAAACAAGTTTCTCGTGAATATATCCCGATGCATGCTAGCTTTCCTGCATACATCTAAGCTGTTATTTCGTTCTTGTAGTTTGTAGAATATTGTATTTTATTAATCCAAAGATTATTTAAAATCTCCATTATTACATATTTTCTTCAATATTTCATGTGTATTAATCTTCATTAATTTGTACTTGAAATGCATTAATTTCTCTGTACTAATCAAACCCCCCAAAGTGTGTGGAGGGATTTGGCTTCGTAATTTATTATAACTACAGTTCATTCATTATACAGTAATAGATTTCCATCATACTTATATAAGAGATCCATAGGCACTGGTTCTCCAATTATTTCCTTTTCTTAAGGATGGTCCTTCGAATGATTTGAGATTTATTACCAATATTTTGGAGCCAGATTCCCCCACAAGAAGAATGTATAAATATAGTTATCTCTCAAAAGAGAGAAAAAACATGTTCAGGGATATTGTAACTACATCCCAAATTTTAAATATATATTAGCTAATTTTTCATGAAAAAATGAAGGATGCAGGAAACGCTCGAAAGTATTGCTCACTTAACTTTATGATGATTAAAGTAAAAATTAACACTTTCATATAAACATAATATTTGAAATACCTGCAATCTCTGACTTTCTCTTGGGGACATCCTGGCTGCCTTAAGGTCAGGTGACCTTGTGGCTGCGGCTGCTTACCTCCACCTCCTGTGATCGCCATTGCGTCCTTTTATATTTGTTTAATAATTTCCTCTCTGGTAACCACTAAACTTGTCAGGACGTCATCAGCACATTCTACGTAGATTTGTTCTGCTGTATTCATAAAGTTCTTTGGTTCTTTCTTATAATTTCGTAATTTATATTATTTTCATTACCAGTTATTTGACTTATTTTTTAATAGCCAGATGCTGTCTGTAATCTTTGTTTCATCTGGTGAAACACTGAAGGCTTTCTTTGCTTGCCCTACAATACGTACTTTTTTCTTAAATATTGTCATAATTAATTTATATTGAGCCTTTTGTTTTCTGATTAGGTTCTTTAGTGCCATGGTTATTCATTTTGGGTCACTACTATTTTAAATCATCAATCTATAGCATACAACGTTCCTGGGCTTTATTTGTAATTTTTTAAATAAAAACATTACATCATAATCCATTAACCACCTCGGTAACAAGACCCAAGAACTGCCCAACTCCCATGTTCAGGTCTGCCAAATATATAGTTCCCAAAGAACCCCTAAATATATGAATCAGATGTGAGAAAAATCTGGCGCCTTAAGTTTCTCTCAAATAACTTTTTCGTGTCTTAAGGTAATTTCCTCATGATCACTGTTGCCTAGCTCACTCCCTTTTAAGATGCTACTTATCAGTGTCTCCCTGTTACACAAGTCTATATTATGTTACTGGGTTGGCACAATATTATTTTGTTTAATGAAGCAGTCAGAAATTTAAAACTAATTAATTTCCTGTATAGCAAATAAAAGTTTATTGTACTCAAATTAGTCGGTGTTTGTTAGACCTAGAAGCTCTAGATATTAGTTACCATAAAAGCTGTTCTTTTCACTTAGTTTGATGGATTATGTGTAACTTCTATTATTAGGTAGATCATTTTCCATTTAATTCTCTGAACAGTTTGCCGAGCTCAAATTTCAGTCCCACTCCCACACTGCATTAAATACTTAGACGTATTGCCACTTCCCATCCTCGACCGATATATATTAGTGTATAATAATTGGTATCCTCTATTATATTGTTAATTGTTCCGTGTTTTCTTCATACATTGGCCTTTGTTAGTGGTTTCATTTATTGTTGTCTGCCGTAAACTCAACCCCAGATTCGTTCTGAATACAATATTTTACCCTACTGTATATCATTAGCTTCATGAAATTAACTTCATACTATCTATTTTCCCCACCTAGACCCTTGAGGTGTACCAATAGGTTTGTACTGGAAATTGTCAACCCTTGGCAATAGACGCACTAGACAAACCTGCCTATCATCTGCAACTCGTAACCTCTAAGTTCCTAACCCAGAATCATCACTACAACACTCCACACCCGGTTAGTCTCCCATACAATACTCACATTGCAGACTCGACTGGAGTCAACAAGATCACATCGGGTCCCCACATTAGGCTGGTGTCTGTCACTGCCACAAGCAGATAAAGAGGAGTACTTGATGACACCGCGGCTTCCACAAGACTGCCCTCCAGCTGGTCATTCACACCACCACACCAGCATCCCAAGGACGCTATAATTACATTAAATGTATATCTATTTGTTTCCAAGAACTTTGTATCAACCTTCGTGACCTCTTGGCTGTAACATTGGCTTACGCGGCCCAAGGCTGTCTTAATCTTTGACCATACCTCGGTGTGACCACAATACACACAAGTAGTCATACTTGTGTGTATTACCACTCGTTTCCCTCCACCATTTGATAAGTGATGTAGTTCTTGATTCACTACCTCATACTTTCTCCTATGTTGTATATTGCAACAGTACATCGACCTAATTCACGTTGAAGCGGCTACAACAGCAGCCACAGCTTCCAATGGCCATAACCCTATCACTATTACTGTGGTGCCTACAACAGTCCTACGCACTTAACTCTGTCAGCAAAAGCTGCCACACGCCTACCATGAAAAGTATATCGTGTAACTATCATACATGGTGTTCTTTGCTAATGCAAGCTTTCCAATTATTCATTAATGGAACTGCATTACTCGTACAATACCTTTGTCATTGCAACTATATTTAAATTCCTCTTTGTTTCTAGCTCGGTGAATATTGTTTACCGAGACGCAGACAGTGGGCTTGATCATATTGCGTCTCGCTATTTCTTATTAACTTTATCCCTTGTTTATCCGCGGAGAATATACCCAAACACTTGCATTTGTAGAGCAGAAGGTTTTGCCTAACCAGCGCATGTGCCAAGATCCCATCACATATCCAGACTTTGGTTATGATGCTCAGCTTGTCTGCTTAGTTACCGCACATGGTCTTATCCCATTCAACTCGAGTGGTTCTACGTTTTAACCAGTGTTCTTCATTTCTTTGACGTCCTTTGGCGCCTTAACTCAAGTGATCCACCACTCGCCAGCTATCTCGACGGAGCTTCTCCTTTGGATCCCTGCGAGACACCTTGCCCTCCATTATGGTTTCACCTGCTTCATTAGCCTGTCAATATCTGCCCTAATCTCCAGGCAGTGCACACAGGGCCATTGTGTGTGCCATTATTCCAAGAATAATTACTAGCCAGACAATGACACACGACTGCATTTGACTAGAGCGTATTTACATAATCCTGAGCTTTTATTTATTTTAAAATTTAGTACTGACCTGGATGGCGTTCTGAAAGTTCTTCTACTCCCCAAGCCCGGCCGGAGGACCAGGCTTGACTCATTGAGTGCTTGGTTCAGCAGGCTATTGCAGCAGCCCGCAGGCCCACATATGCACCACAGCCCGGTTGGTCCTGCACTTCTTGAAGAAAACTGTAAAGTTTTATCTTGAAGACGTCCACGTTTGTTTTGGCAATATTTCTTATGCTCGCTGGGAGTATGTTGAACAACCGTGAACCTCTGATGTTTATACAGTGTTCTCTGGTTGTGCCTTTGGGCCTACTCTTCAATGATTCTAATCTGAATTTTACTTTCATATCGTTCACTCCAGTATGTTATTTTCCTGGGGTTTGGGAGCTGGCCCTCCATTATTTTCGATATGTATATTATTTGATACGTCACTCATCTCCTTTCTAGGGAGAACATTTAGAGCTCTTAGAGACGATCCCAATAAGTTAGGTGCTTTAGCGTTTCTGTCTATGCCGTTTGTTTTCTGTATTCCCTCTTTCAGCAGTCTCTTCTGTTCTTAAGGAGGAAGCGAGTATCGAACAGTACTAATGACGGACAGCAGGAGTGATGTAAATAGTACAACCATTGTGAGTGGATCCCTGGAGTTGACGTTTCTCATAATCCTTCCTATCATTTTTCTGGATGATGCTAAATTTGCTTTGTTATGCTCCCTTAACGTTATGGGAATAATAATGACTGATGCCCTATCATTTACATTATGCTTTCCTAATATGGGCAGATTTGATTGTGTTTTGTACCCTATATTTTGTTTAATGTCCTCATTTTTACCGTACCAGAGTTCCTGGAATTTATCAATTATAACAACAGGCTATTTTCTGCCGCCCAGTCGAAAATCTAATTGATATCCGTTTGTAGGTTATCAATGTCAACAGAATTCAGTTTCATGTTGATTTTTGTCATCCGCAGAAGGTGATGCGACGCTGTGGCTTGTATAAATGTCTATCTGATATGGGAATAAGGAAAAAAAAGTGGGGCAAGGACTCTACTGTGCGATAGAGCTTTTAACTGTGCTTGAAGTCTCTCTTTTGTTTGGTTGACAGTTGCTGTGTGTTCTATTCCACAGAAATTTTAATACCACCGACCTACTTTATCTGATATTCTCATTGACCTTATTTTGTGTGTTATCACTCTGGTCACATGTATCAAATGCCTTTGAAGTCGGCATATACCAGACTGATCACTGTTTGGTGATTTTTTTCTGTTTTTCTTCTTTTCAAACTGTTTCTTTTAATGCCTCGGTGATTTTGTCGTAGTGGTAAAGTAGCTGCGAGAGGCATGATCTTCCCACTCTAAATCCATGTTGACCTGGGTTGAGGTTGTCATGGGTCTCCATATAACTGAAAACCTGCCTCCTGATCCCTTTCTCAAATACTTTTATTATATGAGACGTTAGAGCGACTGGTCAATAATTCTTAGCCATTGCTTTGCTCCCTCCCTTGTAAAGAAGAGCAAAATATATGAAATCTATTGATTTAAGCGAATCTTGTATCTCCCCCGTGTGCAAGCTCTTTCTCCACACAATGCTACTGGCACTTGGCATTCCTTTATACATATTGAGTGCATGGGTATGTTGTCAATTTCTCCTTCAAAATCTGCAGAATTCGTGTTCGTATCAGTTATATTTTCAGGAGTTTGGATATCACGATTACCCTGTTATCTTCCGTATGAACCTTCACTTGTAAGAATAGGTCCAATACTGACTGTGGCTTCTGTTTTTTCGCATATGTGAAGGAATATTTTGTTCTCCTTCTTGAATGCCATTTTTGTGTTCTAATTGCATTTCTAAAATGTTACATGATTTCTTTAGTCTTTGCTAGATTTTTTAAAACTGTTTAATTTTTTTTATTGTGGAGATAGTCGTATCTCTTTAGCAGTTTTTTTTATCTTTTTGTAGTCGCGTTTGATTATTCTTTCTACGTTGGTCCTCATTCTGTCTTTCAACAAAGGAACAAGTTTTAGACTGTGTATTCTTGGGAAGTCAGTTTTGTCTTTTGTGGGATTATTATTACTTAAAAATAATTCCATTGAATGTTTTAAGTTCCCTGTCTATCTTTTCCCCGTCTATCCTTTTATTAAAATTGAATTTATTGAATAACCCCTCATACATGATCATTGTTTTAGGCTTTTTACAGGTATTATGTTAGTTTGCTCTTCAATGAGCTTGTGATCTAAGTATGTGGTATGCGACTGTAATGTCCTTGATTGTCTCTTTAGTTTGTGAAGTTCAGATCTAGAATAATTTCGTAATTAGTTGACTCTCTGGTGGTTGAGGGAAAATGTCACAGAATCTAAGGAGTTCTCTAATCTGTGGTTGGTTACGTCCAGATAGATTTCCTGGTATAATATTCTTGGTCGCTAGTCTCCATCTTAGACTGGGCAGGTTGATGTCATCTAGGAAGGTATCATTTATTGGGTTTGCCAGATTATCGAGACTATTCTCTCTGATTTGTAAATTCCTCAGCCGTTGCATCTCGTGGTTTGTATATTAGAATTTAAGTTTTTTTTTTTTTATTTCCAGTAGTTAACTACCACCTCATTTCTAGAGTTAAGCTCAGAGCATACAAGGCCCTCTCTTTATACAAACTTACTCCGCCATGTGACATATTTACCCAGTCACATCTATATAAATTATATTCTGGAATCCAGATATCACTGTCAAAGTTCTCTTGCATGGGTTTCTGTGAAAGGCCCAAATACTGCATTTGGCTCGGTGAGGTTATTTATGAACGGTACTTATTTACTTTTGTTTTAAGACCTTGTATGTTGGTAAAGATGAACGAGGTTTCTCTATTTGGGGTAATTTGATGATGATTTTTCAGGCAGGTCCATTATGTGTTGGGATTGTCGGTTTTGGTCTGACCAGTACTGATTGTTGCAGGGTTGTTGCCTGTCGTAGCTGGAGCTTTGTTGTGGGGTGTAATTGCTTGCGTGATTCTGGTATGCAAGTGGGGTCTTTCAGCAAGTTCCACACACAATGTGATACCTTTTGAAACTTCTTTCGTCTGGGTATAAAATAAACTGGCTTTTCTCCAAAGCCATTTTCGTGTTTGCCACTTTATTTAGCGTTCTGTGCCTTCCTCGTGAAAGTGTGGACAGCTGAGTGCGTAGCATTTTCTTTCTTTGAGTGAGGTTTCGTACATGTCAGGATGGAGAAATCTGCATGTTGATTCAAAGCGACATTTTCCTTTGTTTAGTATATTTAAATACTTTTGGTGATGGTTATAACTGTATTCTATTCCTTTTATATTTCCTGAATGTCTGCAAATGTTCCTTAAATATATGTACTTGTATAGATTTATATATGCATTTTAAAGTTTTATGCACTAGTTAATATACCCAAAACATACTTAAAAGGGCTTTTCTATTGCAGGTGTGTTGAGCTGCAGGTGTGTGCAAGGACGCTTCAGGTGTGTATGAGGGAGCTACAGGTAATGTCCACCGTCCCCTCCACATGGTCACTGCTGTTAAAACCACTTGTGCCGCAACACGTGGGGAATCTCGGGTTACAATACATGAACACATTGTAGGTATGATATGTATACAGGTGTGTGAGGGAACTACAGGTATGTGCGAGGGTGCTACAGGTGTGTGAGGGAGCTTGGGTTACAATGCAAGAACACATTGCAGGTATGATAAGTATACAAATGATGTAGGTTTTAAATCATTGAGGACAACATTGGTTTTATTAACATAAATTCAGATGTTTCGTATAATAGTGCATTAGACATCAGCAAAAGAACTCGGGGAGATTTTACTTGTCTTATATTAATGCTGAAGATGTTGTTGATAATGTTCAAAGACTGACAACAACAGTAGTATTTACTGAAAATGTTTAAAATATTAAACTAAATATTTTCACAAGCATAGTGAAGGTCAAGCGGACATAATATTCAATTAATAATATTCTTAGAAGTGACTGGTGGTGTTACACGATACGTTTTTAAAGACGTGTGTATACTATTCCAGTATGTTTGGATCTCGTAATCATGGAATAATTTTGATAGAGCATGACAAATCGGCAACAAGAATAAAAACATAAGAACATGGGGATGAAGGAAACTGCAGAAGGTCTATTGGCCCATACGAAGCAGCTCCTATTTATATCCACCCAAACTCAAGAGTTCCTATGTCTTGTGTTACCCAGTAATTTGTTCTAAAAGTCAACAACGCTATTACCAAACTAGTATTTACCCAGGTCTTTCCTAAATCTAAACTTGTTCAATTTATATCTATTATTTCGCATTCTATTCAGTGAAACATATAATACCTTATTAATATCTCCCTTATTATGCCTATTTATCCACTAGTACACTACAATCAATTCCTCACACGGAAGGTGTTATGGCCTTACTTGGCCAGTAACCCGGTTCTTTGTCTCACTGCATAGGGAATCGGGAAGAATAAATGGAACATGTAAATACGATCACCCTAGAAAGTGCAGAAACCTCCTCAATACAGGTAAATGTACCAAAAGCTGTTAATTCTTTCACCCAGAAATTTGCAAGAACTCTTTGGACAGAAAAGAGTGCTTCAATGCTGAATGTCCAGCTTTTCATATAAGAGGTACCAGGCGAAGAAAACCGACAGACTACCACTATGAAAACAGCCACTACTCCATCGACCGGGATAATTTTTTAGCAAGAGGAGGAGGAGAAGAATGGCTAAAAATGACCAGACTCTATCACCAATTCGGTCAAATGCTAGAGAGGACGCAAGCACAGTGGCCTCCTTACCAGAGCCTCAGATATTAACACCTAGTAAAGCATCCAGCACTTCCACTAACACGATAACATCATTTATATTTGCCAACATCCAGGGTATAAAAACGCGCAAATCCAACAAAGTTCACTTTATAGATGGTCTCCTTCATGAGGCAAATGCAGTGTTTGCAGCCCTAACAGAAACTCACACTAAGGACTACCATGATGGTGAAATATGGATCTCGGAGTACAATCTTTTCAGATGTGATAGGAAACACCGGCTTCAGGGTGGGGTCAGCCTCTACATCAAAGACATCAAAGACACTCATCTGTACTGAACTCCTAAACACCTCAAATGATATGGTGGAAGTGCTTATAGTCAAAATAGAGATCCTAAATGTAGTTGTTGTCCTTGTATATAAGTCACTGGAGGCAAACCCTCAGCAGTTTAAAGACCAACTAATGAAAATAGAACACTGCTTGGAAAACCTCACAAATCCAGCTCCGAACATCATCCTGCTTGGGGACTTCAACCTACGGCACCTGAAAAGGAAGCACCTGGCTAATACAGTAATATCCGAAAGAATACCAGGAAGTAGCCTAAATGGACAGGCACATGCAAATGACCTGCTACGGATGTGCGATAGGTTTGCCTTGAACCAGCAAATAGTGGAACCAACTAGGAAGGAGAACACGCTGGACCTCATTTTCACTAATAATGATGAATTGATCGGGAACATAACGATTACAAATACCTGTTACTCAGATCACAACTTAATTGAAGTTCTGACAACCATGGGGAATGGACCTTCAAAACCAGTCCAGATTCCCGGTGGAGGAGATTTCAGCAAATTCAACTTCAATAATAAACAGATAAACTGGGAGCAAATAAACCAGGACTTCACAGAAATAAACTGGGAAGAACAGCTAGAAAATGCAAACCTGAACCAGTGCCTGGAAAAAATAAGCTCAGTAGCACTAGAAATTTGTTCAAACCGCATACCCCTAAGAAAAAAGAGAAAGAGATGCAGACTGGAACGGGAACGTCGTTCCCTATATAGGCGAAGAAAACGAATCGCGGAACAACTTGAGAGTCGCACCCTATCTCAAGAACGGCGAGGAAGGTTAGGTAGAGAAATAGAAACAATTGAACTCAAGCTACAAGAATCATACAAAACCCAGGAGAGGCAAAGAGAGCAAAAGGCCATCAGTGAAATAGAGAGAAATCCGAAATATTTTTTCTCCTATGCAAAATCAAGATCAAAAACCACATCTAGTATCGGGCCCCTGCGAAAGGGAGATGGAACTTTCACCGATGACAACAAAGAAATGAGCGAGTTACTGAGGAAGCAGTATGACTCTGTTTTCAGCGAGCCATTAAACGCACTAAAGATTGATAACCCAAATGAATTTTTCATGGATATGATACCAACATCAAATCATATATCAGACGTCGACCTATCCCCACTAGATTTTGAAGAAGCCATAAACAGTATGCCTATGCACTCTGCACCAGGCCCGGATTCTTGGAACTCCATATTCATCAAGAACTGTAAAAAACCACTATCGCAGGCCCTTCACATTCTGTGGAGACAAAGCCTAGATACTGGCGTTATCTCTGACATACTAAAAACAGTAGAGATAGCACCACTCCATAAAGGAGGAAATAAGGCAGAGGCAAAAAATTACAGACCGATAGCACTAACATCGCACATCATAAAAATTTTTGAGAGTTCTAAGAAGTAAGATCACAAAATACATGGAATCACAGCATCTCCAAAACCCCGGACAACATGGTTTCAGAACAGGGCGGTCTTGCTTGTCGCAGTTGCTGGACCACTATGATATGGCATTAGATGCTATGGAAGACAAACAAAACGCTGATGTAATTTACACAGATTTCGCAAAAGCTTTTGATAAATGTGACCATGGTGTTATTGCCCATAAAATGCGTTCAAAAGGAATTACCGGGAAAATAGGCAGATGGATCTACAATTTCCTGACTAACAGAACCCAATGTGTAATAGTCAACAAAATAAAATCCAGCCCATCAATCGTGAAGAGCTCAGTCCCCCAGGGTACTGTGCTTGCCCCAGTACTTTTTCTCATCCTCATATCCGACATAGACAAGAACACAACCTATAGTACTGTATCATCCTTTGCAGATGACACTAGGATTTTCATGAGAGTAGGCAACATAGAGGACACAGCAAACCTCCAATCAGATGTAGATCAGGTCTTTCTATGGGCTACAGAAAATAATATGGTGTTTAACGAGGATAAGTTCCAGCTCATGCGCTACGGAAAAATTGAAAATATAAAAACGGAAACCACGTACAAAACTCAGGCAAATCATAACATAGAACGAAAAGGCAATGTAAAGGATCTGGGTGTACTCATGTCGGAAGACCTTACCTTTAAAGAACACAATAAAGTAGCCGTCACAACTGCAAGAAAAATGACAGGTTGGATAACAAGAACTTTTCACACTAGAGATGCTATACCGATGATGATACTTTTCAAAACGCTTGTGCTCTCTAGAGTGGAGTACTGCTGCACAATGACAGCCCCTTTCAAAGCTGGAGAAATTGCTGACCTGGAGAGCGTGCAGAGATCCTTTACTGCTAGAATCCACTCAGTAAAACATCTAAATTACTGGGACCGACTAAAGAGCCTAAATCTGTACTCCCTTGAGCGCAGGCGGGAGAGATACTTAATAATTTACACGTGGAAAATAATTGAGGGGCTGGTCCCAAACCTGCACACGGAAATAACATCACATGAGACCAGAAGACATGGCAGGATGTGCAGAATACCCCCGTTGAAAAGCAGAGGTGCAACAGGTACTCTGAGAGAGAACTCTTTCAACATCAGAGGCCCGAGACTGTTCAACACGCTTCCGCTACACATAAGGGGCATAACTGGCAAACCCCTCACAGTGTTCAAGAGAGAACTGGATAAGCACCTCCAAAGGATACCTGATCAACCAGGCTGTGACTCATACGTCAGGCTGCGAGCGGCCGCGTCTAACAGCCTGGTTGATCAGTCCAGCAACCATGAGGCCTGGTCGACGACCGGGCCGCGGGGACGCTGAGCCCCGGAAGCACCTCAAGGTAACCACTGTAGCAAGAGAGGAGTACATAGTAGTACAACATGAACATCATAACAGCATGAACATGCCACGTGGAGCATGAACAACCGACAGGTGCGACGCCAGTCAGGTAGCAGCAGACAATGGAAAAAGTTACACCTCTGTACAAGTTAACCATTGGGACAGGTCAACGGTCACCGAGTCACGAGGAGGTCAGACTTGATGCCGTCATGATAATCTACAGGGATTAACTCCTCCACATCAAATGCAAACCCTCATGTTCAGCTGGGGAGCAGGAGATCATAGCTCATCACCCTCTTAACCCCCAATGTATCTTCCTGTATATAAATAAAAATATCGTTGGTATCACCACCTCCCTCACCAGTGAGCATTGTCATTGATCCACCTTTTAAATGAATATGATCAGGAGCATTCCACAGATGGGGCTGATCTTGCTACACCTTCATCAATAGATGATGATGTCCTTGTCACACCTACAAGAATTGGAGTTGGAGTGCATTCCCACAGATGGCGTCGATATTGCCACATCTCTCTACAGATGATTTTGATATCGTCACAGAAGGCTATTCTGAGCAATGTGCAAAGCAAAGCCCAAGAAGCTCGAGCACGTCTTCCCCACCCCACACACACAAACCACTCCACCCCCAACCTCACATCCAGACTATACTTCAAAGCCCTCAACCTAGCACCTAACTGCAGTCCACACCCGCAATCGCATCTACCTGCCACCAACTAACGCCACCCCCATGTACAGTCCGAAGGTGGACGAGATGATGGCCCTTGCCAAAGCCTACATAATGTCGGCATTCAACATGTCCGGTGGTAACATCTTTACATTCGGGGACACTCCTTCCCCCAATTAAAATACCCCCTGAACTCCTTGTCACCACAATTAGAGCACGAAAATTGTAATTATTGTAAGCCCTCTGTGGTTGTTCCAAGGGCATGCTTGGCGAGGATCGCGATGATGCCGAAGAGGGTTGGAGCAAGAATGCACCAGTGTTGATGTTGAATGGGTCAGAAATGGAGCCGTTGTACAAGACTGTTCCCTTCATGTCCTTGTGGAAAGATTGTATCATGCCGAGTAGGGTGGGTGGGCAGCCAATTTTGGGCAAGATCTTGAAGAGTCGTCTCTAATCACGCGGTCGAAGGCCTTTGTAAGGTCAGTGAAGGCGAAGTACAGGAATTTTCTCTGCTCCCTGCACTTTTCTTGAAGTTGTCTCAGGGAGAATACCATGTCAGTGGTCGACCTCTCTGATCGGAAACCGTACTGTGACTCAAGGTACACTCTCTCAGCAAGAATCTGAAGCCTGACCAAGACGCTCCTGGCGAAGAGTTTGCCGACGACGCTGTAGAGGGAGATGCCTCTATAGTTGTTGACATCGCTTGTCGCCTTTATTTTTGTAGAGAGTGATGATGCTTGCATATCTCGTGTCTTGTGGAACCGAGCTTTCCCTCCAGCATTGGCACAGAAGTTCATGAAATTCAGTTTTAAGTGTTCCACGAGCGCACTTGAGAACTTCAGGCGGAATCCCGTCGTCTCCTGGGACCTTCCCTGAGGGAAGTGAATCCAGTACTTTCTCAATTACTCCCACAGTTGGTTCAAAGTAAAGTTCTTCCATGATGGGCTGGTACTCGATTGCATCCAAGACCTCTACGCTGACCTAGTTCTCTCTGGAGTAGAGTTTGGAGTAATGTTCCACCCAGCAATTCATCTGTTGATCACGGTCTGTAATGACCTCTCCAGTGGCTGACTACAGAGGAGCCGACCTGTTTTGTGTAAGGCCTGTTGCCTGTTTGATCGCTTCGTACATGTCAACAGTGGCCGCCGACAGTGGCCGCAGTCTGGATGCTGGAACAGAGTCGGAGCCTGTAATCGTTAGCACAACGCCTCGCAGTTTGTTGAACTCGACTGCGGGCAGTATGGAGGGCCTGTAGGTTCCTTTCTGAGGGTAGGTTCTTGTAGGATGAGAGAGCTCGTCTTTTTTCCTCTACGAGGGGTAACAGTTCCTCTGCACTGGCCTCGAACCAATCTGCTGACTTGCTCTACCTCTTTACCGAAGGTGGACATGGCAGTGTTGAAAATAGTGCCCCTGAGATGTGACCACCTCACTTGCGCTATTTCAGGGTGGTAGAGGAAGGGCAGCGCAGCAGTGAATTCCTCCACCTTGTGAAGGTCACGGGTCTTGTTAATGTTAATGCGTCGTCTTCCCTCCTTCTTGGCTCTGTGGATTTTCCGGGGTTGGAACTTTACTGTTCAAACGACGAGTGTGTGTGGTCGGTGTCACAATCTGCGCTCTGGAAGCTGTGGGTCAGTTTGACGCTTCTCAGATTGCTACACCTCGTAAGCACTAGGTCGAGTTGGTGCCAATGCTTAGACTTGGGGTGTCTCCAAGAAACCTTGTGCTGGGGCTTGGTGTCGAAGAAGGAATTGGTGATGCAGAGATCATGACGGCAGCAGAACTCCAGAAGGCGCTGACCACTCTCATTCATCTTCCCAATCCAAACTGGCCCAGGCAGGAAGGCCAAGAGCTGTGGTCAGAGCCAACTCTTGCATTAAAGTCTCCCAGGAGGAAGACTGGCTCTTGTTGAGGTATGTCTCTGAGAGCTAGGCCGAGGTCATCATAGAACTCCTTCGCTTCGGTAGAGGAGGTCAGTGTTGGTGCGTAGGCGTTGATGAGGCTGACCATTCCTGCTGCTGTATGAAGCTGAAGTTTGATGATCATTGCAGACCCCTCCGTGGGCGGTACTATGGACCATACTAACAACCTCAAGGTGAAGCCAACACCATGCTCTGGTGGTTTTCCCTGCCAGGAGGAGATAAAGTCCTTCTCCCATATGCTGCCAGTCACGGGCAGACGTGTCTCCGGCAGGGTGACTATGTCCATCTGCAGCCTGCGTAGTTCATTGTTGATCACAGCTGTTTTACGGGCGTCATTCACTTCAAGTTGATCTTCCGTGAGACCCGGTGTCATGGTCCTTACATTCCACGTGCGCAGTTGACAGCTGGGTGGCTCTGTTTTTTTCTTTTGCCTGGGTGCATTGTTGACGATCTGCTTATTAGTGTGTCCTAAGCCCCATGCACTCCAATGGATCAGGCGGACCCTGGTGGGATAGCACCTTATTGGTTGGGGGCTGCCCAGCTTGAGGCGGGCAGTAGCTGTCCTATGAAATAGGATGATTTCTCCCACCGACGGAAGCAAACCCTGGCGCCTCACTCTACGCCAGTTGAGTGGTAGGTTTATCACCGGTAACTGTCACTTCCTGTGTTGAGCCATCGCAAAGGCGATGCTGGAGTGTCCTTTCCACGGCACAGGCCTGCACAGTAATTATGAAGAACCGGCTGTTGCCCATGCAGCAGAGCCACCCTCTCCACGCCACCGATGTGATCCAAGGGAAGGGCAGGCGCCGATACGCTTGGCACCAGTGTCGCCGCAGGAGTTGCCAAAATGTAGCTGTAAACGGCTGCAAACTGCCTTAGGGACTCCTGCTCTGGATTTTTCCTCAGGGTTGACTCCTGAAGCCTTTCCCCATGAGTGTTTAACCGCAAGACAGCAAAGGTTTGAATTTGAGGGTTTTCGTCCTCTAGATGAGCTGCATTCCCAGGCTGACGAATCCCATCTGCCCAAAGCAACTGGTTTTAAAGCGTCAGAGGCCCACCTTCGCCTCTTCTCCTGTTGATAGCAGTTCCACCGGGCCTAGTTATACTTAAGTATAACTATAAGGCTAACTATATTAACTAGTTAGGGATAACGGGCCCTACTTTATACTTAAGTATAAATAAATAAAAGTTATTGATAAATAACAGTATATCAGCTAGTCATACCTCGGATTTTTATTAATGTTCATTATACATCATAATACACCTAGCATGTCCTATATAGCATTCCATAATATAGACCTATAATGGTAGTTGCTCGATAAACAACATAAAGCTTCTGCTATGAACTCAATTGCACTAGAATATTTTCAGAATGAGATTATAGATACAATAATATTGGTGATACTAGACTAATCAACCTAGATATCTATAGAGTTGGAATGCATCATACACCAGCCACAGTATGATCATATTGGTGTATGTGTGGTCATAACATGGGCTAAAAGTTGTAATACTTTTACTGTACTTAACACTGTACAAATCCCTCTTCTCAGAGGGATAATCTCTTATCAGAGATTTAGCCTGCTATTTCTGCGAATCACTCCTGTCCTCATCAATATACAAGATACGTTTTGTAGTGGCTAAACGTATATGATAGCCACACGTACCAGCAACTCCCTCCTCCCCCCCACTCCAGCACCTGGTCGACGCGCCGAACCCTTCCACTGCCTAACTAGCGACTTGCGACCATCCAGCTTCCTCATTGGCCGCCAACCAACACTCCACTCCGGCTCCCCGCCAATCACAAGACCTCACCAGTTATTGTTGGAGTCCCCTGCGTTTCTGCCAGCCAGAATATTGTGTGCTCGCAAGCTGTGAACTCCTAAGTGACTCACCTTGTGTGGTCAAATAGAGGTTTATAGTTAGTGCATATATTCCAGCATTCATATTTTACTTACTTTTGTATGTCAATTCTCCTCCCCATTAACGTAATCTATTTTCATGTTTATATTGTTTATTATTTTTACCAGTAAGCCAAGATTTTGTATTTGTTTCAATTTGTGTTTTTTTTATTGTTATTAAAATCCAATTTTTATTATTGTCTTTCGTAATTCCGACCTTACCACAGATTACCAATCACGCAGTCATCCTTTTTTTTGTTCTCTTTTTTTTTTCCCCTTTTCTTTTTTTATATATTATATGTGGCCCAGCACTGACACCTGCTAGTTGGAAGACTGCCGACCACCATTTCCAACTCGTTACCGTCACAATAGGCATACATGTCCTGGAGCAGTTTGGCTCTTTTTCACTAGTCAGTTGGGTGCCATTCTGTCAGCTGTCATGGCTGCACAGCTTTAGAGAGAGAGGGGTCTTGGATTAGCTAGATCTTTGAGTTTTTGGGATCGGCATTGTTTGCTCTATTCCAAGCTGTAGGTCTAGTTTGAGAAGTCCAGGCTAAATTACCCTAAGGTATGATGCAGCGTCTCCCTCTGGGCCGAAGTTTCTAATAATTTTATTGGTTATTTTTTCGTCTCCTGAGGATGTATCTTTAGAGTTTTTTTTTTTAGCCCGATTGAGCTCATCCAGTGTGAAAGAGGCATTAGTGTCAGACTTCTGCACATACTGTAAGGATTCTGCGGCACCTTTCTTCCTTTAATCCTGTCTCCACTGTTAATAGATCAGGTGGAAGCTGATTACTGGATGCTCATTCTGCAAACCTGGTTCCCAGTACTTTGGCTTCCCGATTCATATCTTTAGGGTGTGGGGCTTTAGGTGTTTTATTTCCTTTGGCCCAGTGGATTTGCAGCCACATTTTTCAGAGGTATGTTCATTCAGATGTGAACACCATTCCAGCCACTTTTGTTCTTTTATTTGCCTGGTCTCTTGATGCACATGTTCCTTGACCTCTCAAAGTAAGGTCCTGTTGCGGTCACTTTGCTTCTTTTTATATAGCTTCCTTGTTCTGTTGAGTATGAGTTCTTTGCCACATTCACAATAATACCATTGATCTTTGCGGTGTCTGGGCTGCTTTTTTTTTCAGTGGGATTGAATGGTTGGCTGCATCTTGAATCACTTCAACAAAATCTTACTCTGGTTAGTTAATGTTTTCGGATGATGAATTCGGATTTAGAAACTATGATGTTCTCATAGTTTCTATGTCACACTGATATACGGTTTTAAAATCGGTCCCATTTTGCTTATGCAAAGTTACAAGCTTCAGATGGAGGTGGGGTGGGTAGATCCAACTAGATCAATTTGGACCCCATAGTACTCACCTAGTTGTTGTCGAACAACATAGTGGTCGCTTGTGAGTGTGGGCTCGACTGACCATGTTGCTGCATCTCTTAGGGCGTCTGAAACGAAGGTAAGGCCTAATCTACCTCCTTGAATGTGGGTGGGTTCATTCTTATTTAGGATTTGGTATTCTGGTAGATGGTATAGTAGATGACCCATGTGAGTGCCGGCATCATTTGTTGTTCGAGCCCAGTGCCCATTTTTTTTTTTTTACTCCCAGTGCCAATCGATGATGGGCATTTAAATTACCACAAATGATTGTGTTGATGTAGTCGCGTGTCCAAATAACAGATCCATTTCAGCTCGCGGAGATGTGTAAACAATGAATGCTTCAAGATTTTCATGCCTTAGCTCAATGGATACTCCCATTACCTTTGCTCCTGCTCCACAATCGGGTGGGCTTGTTATAGGCTTAGAGATCAGGTCACATTACACAGATTGCACATCCCCTGGATTGCCCGTTGACCCATGGAAGGAAGAAGCCTCGATTGCATGAAATTTTAGGTTCTAATCAGTCTCGAAGCAAGTTCTCCTGTAGTATTAGGATGTCTATTCCTTTGGTTGCTGCTATGCCTTGCAAGTGTTGCAATTGTGTATGAAGCCCTTGCACGTTACACTGCAGGATCTTTAGTCCTCTAGGTTGTTGGAATTTGCTGATATTACCGTGGTATCCATGGAGTCTGATGAACACGCCATGGAAGTTGAAAATGGAGTTTGAGGGCCTTGGTGTACTTGAAATTGACTCAAGGTCGATTTCAGAAGTACTGGACTCTTAACTGTTTTTAGGAGTGTCTCCTGTCCTGTATTCTTGAAGGTGAGCATATTGTTTGTTCAAATTTCTTGAGCTTGTGCTCAATTGTCTTTCGAGTCTGTGGTTTGTTTGATACAGTGTTTCGACAGAAAACTTTCGACCAGTTCAGTGACAAAGGCCTTAATCATTGGTCAGAGGGTGTCTGGTTGTGTGGGAGCACTATTTACTGCTGTTGCAGGTTTGGGGCCTGTTTACTTTTTGGACCTTATCAGTGGAAACTTTGACACTCTTGCCATTATTGACCCCAGTGTGCTCAATGAATGCAGTGAGCAGGCGACTATGTTGAACGATTTCTTGTGGCCTCAAGCGATCCCTCTGTCCTGGACGGAGACCTTCACACCCTCCACCATGGGCGTTAGTGTAGGGCCATGGTGGTATAGTCCTTTACCTGGTTCAGTCTTGGTAAGTTCAATGCTGTTTGTGTAGGCATGGGAACAGGTATGTTTTGGTTGGCGCTTCGACGCTCCTGTAGGCGTGGGGTGGTTCGTTTGAATCCTTTTAAGCCTTTCGTGGCCTCTTAAGTTCCAGGCGAGGTGTGCCCTGGAGCAATATGTGCACTTAGCTTGGATGGGTTGGTTTGCCTGTTGTTTATCAATGCAAATTTTCGTGTTGTAGGGGTGTGTGCAGACTCCACATCTCACTGGGCGTTGGAAACCGACCTTGTGATGTCCAAATCTGACATCGAAAGCATCTGAGGGGCTCTGGGGGTTTGGGCCTGTATTGGAACCCGCCCCAAATGTCAAGATCAAGCGTCTCTGGGATCAGTCCTTTTATTGTGAGGACTTGTCGGGTATCCTGCTTCGAGCCTTTTACCTGGCAACTTTCAGCTGACACAACATAATTCAGCATTTCGAGGTGAGTTAGGACCATGTGCAAGGGATAATGGACCGAATGAAATAATTTTCCTTATTTTGCCCTCAGGCTTAAGTTCGTCGAATTTCCTGTAATTTTTTAAGAATCGTTACAGCTGTCTCGTCTTTGGGCCTCAGAATGTATTAACCTCTGAGATTTGACTTTGATCTGACCTTGAGTTAGGGGTACTTTTTTTTTAAAGGTCCACTACAGTAGCGTATGAGGACTTGCCTTCAGCATGCTGCTTCTTGAAGACTGGCAATGTGGATTTTATCTGGGTGATGGAGTGCTCATCGGTAGAAGCCTATTTTCTCGATAGGTCATAATGGAGTGGTTCTTCCTGTTAGCTTTGGTCACATGACGCCAATCGCCATCACTGTCTGAACTTGAACTGAAGATTCTCTAACTCTTGTGATTGGGAGCATCAACGTTGGTTCCCACACAATTCATCTGGTGGTTCATTCAATCGGCCAAATGCTGACTGAAGTGATGAGTCTGTCGTATGAAAGTGACGCTCAAATGCGTCTGCACTGAATCACTGTTGAAATTACACTCCAGATTCTGTAGGGCCAGTGAACACCTTCCTTAAATAGTCGTTCATTTTTTCCAAACTCCTCAGCCAAATGAACTGTCCCTTCTGGCTTTTGATGAATGTTTAGTTGGCACGTTGTAGGGAACAACAGTCGCTTACTTCTATTTATCTACATCTCTTGCGTCCTGCTGGTTAGGGTTTCCTGTTGAGAATGTTGAGAGTTTGCATCATTCTCGATTCTCCTGTCGCCGATCACTGAAATATTTTGGTCGTTTTCTTTATTTTATCTTCACTTCCACCTAGCTGTCTGTGAATATTTTGCCCTTTTTTTCGTCATTACTACCTGAAATGGCCTGGTATGATTTGTCTGTCATCATCACTCATGTTCTTCAGGCCTAGTGAAAAACTGTATCACCTATGCAGATCTTCTCTGCCATTTCTTTGATACACACAAGCACTGTATCACTGTAAGAGTTGAGCACAAGTTGACAATATCCAGGAGCGCTAAGACAACACCACGCCGTTGCGTCGTCCTCACAACTGTGACTTTAGAATTTGTCCTTAAGAACTGCTATACGAAGTTCATAGTTTCATTTTCCTATAATTTATTTTGATTTCTTAACATAATTGGATTGAATTGTTATTGATTTCACCATTTGCAATCCTTTCGTACAATGCTTTCTTTTTATATATATGGTTCTTTAGACCAGCGATTGTCCAATAGGGTTCATTATACATTTAAATTGTGTGTGTGTGTGTGTGTATTCACTTAGTTGTATTCACCTAGTTATGTTTGCGGTGGTTGAGCTTTGCTCTTTCGGCCCGCATCTCAACTGTCAATCAACTGTTTACTAATTATTTATTTTCCCACACCACACATACATACACACACACACACACACACATACACACACACACAGACACAGGATACAGAATAGATGATGAAGTACTTAATGAAACAGACAGAGAGAAAGATCTAGGAGTTGATATCACACCAAACCTGTCTCCTGAAGCCCACATAAAGAGAATAACGTCTGCGGCATATGCGAGGCTGGCTAACATCAGAACGGCTTTCAGGAACCTGTGTAAGGAATCATTCAGAATCTTGTACACCACATATGTAAGACCAATCCTGGAGTGCGCGGCCCCAGCATGGAGCCCGTACCTTGTCAAGCACAAGACGAAGCGGGAAAAAAGTCCAAAGGTATGCTACTAGACTAGTCCCAGAACTAAAAGGCATGAGTTATGAGGAAAGGCTGCGGGAAATGCAACTTACGACACTGGAAGACAGAAGAGTAAGGGGGACATGATCACAACCTACAAAATCCTCAGGGAATTGACGGGGTAAACAGGATAAACTATTCAACACTG
>WNGS01055280.1:0-20257 GCA_020271785.1 Procambarus virginalis
ACTATCCTCAAGTACTTCCTACTATCCTCAAGTACATCCTACTATCCTCAAGTACCCTACTATCCTCAAGTACATCCTACTATCCTCAAGTACATCCTACTATCCTCAAGTACATCCTACTATCCTCAAGTACATCCTACCATCCTTAAGTACACCCTACTATCCTCAAGTAGACCCTACTATCCTCAAGTACATCTTACCATCCTCAAGTACATCCTACTATCCTAGAGTACACCCTACTATCCTCAAGTACACCTACTATCCTCAAGTACATCCTACCATCCTCAAGTACATCCTACCATCTTCAAGTACATCCTACCATCCTCAAGTAAATCCTACCATCCTCTAGTACATCCTACCATAATCAAGTGCATCCTATCATCCTCAAGTGCATCCTACCATCCTCAAGTGCATCCTACCATCCTCAAGTGCATCCTACCATCCTCAAGTACATCCTACCATCCTCAAGTAAATCCTACCATCCTCAAGTGCATCCTACATCCTCAAGTACATCCTACCATCCTCAAGTGCATCCTACCATCCTCAAGCACATCCTACCATCCTCAAGTACATCCTACTATCCTCAAGTACACCCTACTATCCTCAAGTACACCCTACTATCCTCAAGTACATCCTACCATCCTCAAGTACATCCTACCATCCTCAAGTTCATCCTACCATCCTTAAGTACATCCTACCATCCTCAAGTACATCCTACCATCGTCAAGTACACCCTACCATCCTCAAGTGCGTAATATCATCCTCAAGTACATCCTACCATCCTCAAGTACATCCTACCATCCACAAGTACATCATACCATCCACAAGTAAATCCTACCATCCTCAAGTGCATCCTACCATCCTCAAGTACATCCTATCATCCTCAAGTACACCCTACTATCCTCAAGTACACCCTACTATCCTCAAATACATCCTACCATCCTCAAGTACACCCTACTATCCTCAAGTACATCCTACTATCCTCAAGTACATCCTACCATCCTCAAGTACACCCTACCGTACTCAAGTGCATCCTACCATCATCAAGTACATCCTACCATCCTCAAGTACACCCTACCATACTCAAGTGCATCCTACCATCCTCAAGTGCATCCTACCATCCTCAAGTACATCCTACCATCCTCAAGTACATCCTACTATCCTCAAGTATATCCTACCATCCTTAAGTACATCCTACCACCCTCAAGTAGACCCTACTATCCTCAAGTACATCCTACCATCCTCAAGTACATCCTACCATCCTCAAGTACATCCTACCATCCTCAAGTATATCCTACCATCCTCAAGTACATCCTACCATCCTCAAGTACATCCTACCATCCTCAAGTACATCCTACCATCCTCAAGTACATCCTACCATTCTCAAGTAAACCCTATCATTCTCAAGTAAACCCTATCATCCTCAAGTACACCCTACTACCCTCAAGTACATCCTGCCATCCTCAAGTACATCCTCAAGTACATCCTACCATCCTCAAGTACATCCTACCATCCTCAAGTACATCCTACCATCCTCAAGTACATCCTACCATCTTCAAGTACATCCTACCATCCTCAAGTACATAATACCATCCTCAAGTACATCCTACCATCCTCAAGTACATCCTACCATCCTCAAGTACATCCTACCATCCTCAAGTACATCCTACCATCCTCAAGTACACCCTATCATCCTCAAGTACATCCTACCACCTCAAGTACATCCTATCATCCTCAAGTACACCCTACTATCCTCAAGTACATCCTCCCATCCTCAAGTACATCCTACCATCCTCAAGTACATCCTACCATCCTCAAGTACATCCTACCATCCTCAAGTACATCCTACCATCCTCAAGTACACCCTATCATCCTCAAGTACATCCTACCACCTCAGTACATCCTATCATCCTCAAGTACACCCTACTATCCTCAAGTACATCCTACCATCCTCAAGTACATCCTACACCCTTAAGTACATCCTACCATCCTCAAGTACATCCTATCATCCTCAAGTACATCCTACCATCCTCAAGTACACCCTATCATCCTCAAGTATATTCTACCACCACAAGTACATCCTATCATCCTCAAGTACACCCTACTAGAGTACACCCAAGTACACCCTGCAGGGAGCCGGTCGGCCGAGCGGACAGCACGCTGGACTTGTGATCCTGTGGTCCTGGGTTCGATCCCAGGCGCCGCGAGAAACGATGGGCAGAGTTTCTTTCACCCTATGCCCCTGTTACCTAGCAGTAAAGTAGGTACCTGGGTGTTAGTCAGCTGTCCGGGCTGCTTCATGGGGGTGGAGGCCTGGTCGAGGACCGGCCGCGGGGACACTAAAAAAAGCCCCGAAATCATCTCAAGATAACCTCAAGATGATACTATCCTCAAGTACATCCTACCGTCCTCAAGTACATCCTACCATCCTCAAGTACATCCTACCATCCTCAAGTACATCCTACCATCCTCAAGTACATCCTACCATCCTCAAGTACACCCTACCATCCTCAAGTGCGTAATATCATCCTCAAGTACATCCTACCATCCTCAAGTACATCCTACCATCCACAAGTACATCATACCATCCACAAGTAAATCCTACCATCCTCAAGTGCATCCTACCATCCTCAAGTACATCCTATCATCCTCAAGTACACCCTACTATCCTCAAGTACACCCTACTATCCTCAATACATCCTACCATCCTCAAGTACACCCTACTATCCTCAAGTACATCCTACTATCCTCAAGTACATCCTACCATCCTCAAGTACACCTACCGTACTCAAGTGCATCCTACCATCATCAAGTACATCCTACCATCCTCAAGTACACCCTACCATACTCAAGTGCATCCTACCATCCTCAAGTGCATCCTACCATCCTCAAGTACATCCTACCATCCTCAAGTACATCCTACTATCCTCAAGTATATCCTACCATCCTTAAGTACATCCTACCACCCTCAAGTAGACCCTACTATCCTCAAGTACATCCTACCATCCTCAAGTACATCCTACCATCCTCAAGTACATCCTACCATCCTCAAGTATATCCTACCATCCTCAAGTACATCCTACCATCCTCAAGTACATCCTACCATCCTCAAGTACATCCTACCATCCTCAAGTACATCCTACATTCTCAAGTAAACCTATCATTCTCAAGTAAACCCTATCATCCTCAAGTACACCCTACTACCCTCAAGTACATCCTGCCATCCTCAAGTACATCCTCAAGTACATCCTACCATCCTCAAGTACATCCTACCATCCTCAAGTACATCCTACCATCCTCAAGTACATCCTACCATCTTCAAGTACATCCTACCATCCTCAAGTACATCCTACCATCCTCAAGTACATCCTACCATCCTCAAGTACATCCTACCATCCTCAAGTACATCCTACCATCCTCAAGTACATCCTACCATCCTCAAGTACACCCTATCATCCTCAAGTACATCCTACCACCTCAAGTACATCCTATCATCCTCAAGTACACCCTACTATCCTCAAGTACATCCTCCCATCCTCAAGTACATCCTACCATCCTCAAGTACATCCTACCATCCTCAAGTACATCCTACCATCCTCAAGTACATCCTACCATCCTCAAGTACATCCTACCATCCTCAAGTACACCCTATCATCCTCAAGTACATCCTACCACCTCAGTACATCCTATCATCCTCAAGTACACCCTACTATCCTCAAGTACATCCTACCATCCTCAAGTACATCCTACCACCCTTAAGTACATCCTACCATCCTCAAGTACATCCTATCATCCTCAAGTACATCCTACCATCCTCAAGTACACCCTATCATCCTCAAGTATATTCTACCACCACAAGTACATCCTATCATCCTCAAGTACACCCTACTAGAGTACACCCAAGTACACCCTGCAGGGAGCCGGTCGGCCGAGCGGACAGCACGCTGGACTTGTGATCCTGTGGTCCTGGGTTCGATCCCAGGCGCCGGCGAGAAACGATGGGCAGAGTTTCTTTCACCCTATGCCCCTGTTACCTAGCAGTAAAGTAGGTACCTGGGTGTTAGTCAGCTGTCACGGGCTGCTTCATGGGGGTGGAGGCCTGGTCGAGGACCGGGCCGCGGGGACACTAAAAAAAGCCCCGAAATCATCTCAAGATAACCTCAAGATGATACTATCCTCAAGTACATCCTACCGTCCTCAAGTACATCCTACCATCCTCAAGTACATCCTACCATCCTCAAGTACATCCTACCATCCTCAAGTACATCCTACCATCCTCAAGTACATCCTACCATCCTCAAGTACATCCTACCATCCTCAAGTACATCCTACCATCCTTAAGTACATCCTACCATCCTCAAGTACATCCTATCATCCTCAAGTACATCCTACTATCCTCAAGTACACCCTACTATCCTCAAGTACACCCTACTATCCTCAAGTACATCCTACCATCCTCAAGTACATCCTACCACCTGAAGTACATCCTATCATCCTCAAGTACACCCTACTATCCTCAAGTACACCCTACCATCCTCAAGTACATCCTACCATCTTCAAGTACGTCCTACCATCCTCAAGTACATCCTACCATCCTCAAATACATCCTACTATCCTCAAGTACATCCTACCATCCTCAAATACATCCTACCATCCTCATATACACTCTACCATATTTAAGTACATTCTACCATCCTCAAGTACATCCTACCATCCTCAAGTACATCCTACTATCCTCAAGTACACCCTACCATCCTCAAGTACATCCTTCCATCCTCAAGTACATCCTACCACCTCAAGTACATCCTATCATCCTCAAGTACACCCTACCATCCTCAAGTGCATCCTACCATCCTCAATTACATCCTACCATCCTCAAATACATCCTACCATCCTCACATACACCCTACCATATTTAAGTACATCCTACCATGCTCAAGTACATCCTACCATCCTCAAGTACATCCTACCATCCTCAAGTACACCCAACCATCCTCAAGTACACCCTACCATCCTCAAGTACATCCTGCCATCCTCAAGTACACCCTACTATACTCCAACCCGTTCTCGTTCATGATAGCACATATATGACAAAATGGTTTTACTCCTTATATACTCTTGTATATAGTACCAATGTGGTATATTCCCAGTTATATTTTTTTCAAGGCACTAACTCTTCCTTACGTACCAATTTACGTCCCATAATACCCGCTCATCGCCGCATACAGCAGAATAGGTGTGATTAGTTCACTTTTAATAAAAATTTTATTTTTCCAGTCCCAAATGTGTTGTGAAATTTACCTACTCTTGTCCATGCTATTAGAATATTATGGATCAGCTATATCCTATTGATAGCTCATAGTTTTGGTTTGAGAAATGTTGGTTGTTCTCAGTAAATAATAATAAGCACTATTAATTATTACATATAATAATGGTGCTCTGCCAATCAACATAATATACAATAGTGTACTTTAAAAATCTCAAGAGAATGGAATGTAGGAACATTTACAGAAAACGATGTTAGGTTGGAAGAAATATTGGGTATACTACTGCAAACAGGATGGATATAGGATGTATTTATTTATTTATTTATTTATTTATTTATTTATTTATTTATGCATATACAAGAGGGTACATTGGGAATGTGTGGATACATAAAATGGTAATTACAGTCTTGTAAAGCCACTAGTACGCGCAGCGTTTCGGGCAGGTCCTTAATCTAAGAAAATTTTAAGTAGGTAAATACTTGCAAGATTTATAAAAAAAATGATAACAGATACATGGCAAGAAAAAAAAATAGAGAAAATTGTAGGTACAGTGGATTAAAGCACATAGGCAGCTAAGATTGATTGCAATGACAGCTTGAATGGTAGTTGACAAAAATTGGTAGGCACAAAACAGCATATGGCTAGCACATAAAAGAAGACAGCAATGAACACAATGATAAGGTTGGTAGGGTTAAATACATAAAAATTAGGAGATTAGGAGATTGGGTAACACTAGGTACAGAGCAAATTTAAAGCTCAGTGTAGGAAACTAAGAAGATGAAATCAGGTACTTTTTGGTTTTGTTTTTAAATAAGGCAAAACTTTTACAGTTTTTCAATTCACTAGGGAGTGAGTTCCATAGACTAGGTCCCTTAATTTGCATAGAGTGTTTACACAGATTAAGTTTGACCCTGGGGATATCAAAGAGATATTTATTTCTGGTGTGGTGAAAATGGGTCCTATTACATCCATCCAGGGAGAGTTTCAGAGCATGGTTTGCATTTAAAAACAGGGTTTTGTAAATGTAGTTGACACAAGAGAATGTGTGGAGGGAGTTAATATTTAGCAAGTTTAGAGATTTAAACAAGGGAGCTGAATGTTGTCTAAAAGCTGAGTTAGTTATTATTCTGATAGCAGATTTTTGCTGCGTGATGATGGGCTTAAGGTGGTTTGCAGTGGTAGACCCCCATGCACAGATACCATAATTAAGATAGGGGTAGATTAGTGCATAATATAGTGAGAGGAGAGCGGAGTTAGGAACATAATATCTGATTTTGGAGAGTATACCAACTGTTTTAGAGACTTTCTTAGTTATGTGTTGTATGTGGGTGCTGAAGTTGAGTCTCTTGTCTAGGAATAGGCCAAGAAACTTGCCATCATTTTTATTACTGATGTTAATATTGTCTATCTGTAGCTGAATTGCATTTGATGATTTGCTTCCAAATAAGATGTAGTAAGTCTTTTCAATGTTTAATGTTAGTTTGTTAGTTGACATCCAGAAGTGGACTTTTTTTAATTCATTATTCACAACATTATTTAGTGTATGTGGGTTGAGGTCTGAATAGATAAGGGTAGTATCATCAGCAAACAATATAGGTTTGAGAATATTAGAGACATTAGGCAGATCATTTATATATATAAGAAATAGAAGAGGTCCTAAGATACTGCCCTGAGGCACTCCAACGGTAATTGGTAGAGTGGAAGAAGTTGTATCATTGATGGTTACATATTGGTGTCTGTCACTAAGATAGGATCGGATGTAGTCAAGGGCAAGGCCACGGATTCCATAATGCTGAAGTTTAAGTAAGAGGTAGTTGTGATTAACAGTATCAAAGGCTTTTCTTAGGTCAATGAAGAGTCCAATTGGAAACTCATTTTTGTCAAGGGCTGAGTAGATTACGTCAAGGAGACTAATGATTGCATCGTTGGTGCTCTTTTGGGACCGGAAGCCAAACTGGCAGGGGCTGAGTATGTCGAATTTTACGAGGTAGGAATAGAGCTGTTTGTAAATAATTTTTTCAAATATTTTTGATAGAATGGGTAGATTTGATATTGGTCTATAATTATTTATGTCCGCCGGATTGCCTCCTTTATGGACTGGCGTTACTCTTGCTTTTTTGAGGATATCAGGGAAGGTGTGACACTCTATAGATTTGTTGAACAGTAGGGCTATGGGTGAGGCAAGGGCATGGGAGGCTCTCTTGTATACAATGGACGGAATTTCACTGGTGTTCCCTGCCTTGGTTTTTAGAGAGTGTATGATGGACACAACATCTGCCGGGCTGATTGGTGAAAGGAGAAGAGAGTTTGGATAGCTGCCTGAGAGATATGTGTTAATATGTGTCTGAGTCTGTGGGATTTGACTGGCAAGATTAGCACCAACCGATGAAAAGAAACTATTAAATTCATTTGCCATTTCTAAATCAGTTGACAGTATATCCCCATCCTTGTAGAGCTTTATTTGGTTATGTGAGTGTTGCTTAGTTCCTAGGATACTAGAGATTGTTTTCCAAGTGCTTTTCATGTTACCTTTTGCTTCATTGAATCTATTCACATAATATGCTAGTTTTGCCTTTCTTATGATACTGGTAAGCATTGATGAGTACCTTTTAGCTACTTCCTTTGAAACTAGGCCAATCCTAAGTTTCTTTTCATATTCGTGTTTCTTGTTGATTGAGTTGAGAATGCCACTTGTGAGCCATGGATTGTTTAATCTTTTGTCAGTTACTTGCTTGGTAAGAAGGGGACAATGAAGGTTGTAGAGACTGAGAGTTTTGGAGAGGAAGAGGGTAGCTAATGAATTTATATCCTGGGTATTATTGAATTCAGAATCCCAGTTAATATTGTGAAGTGCATCTGTAAGATTGCCTAAAGCTGATTCACTGTGTAGCCTAAATGAAAGTTTCTTGCTTTTTGGTGGTGTTATGTCCATGTTTGCTATGAGAAAGGTAGGATAGTGGTCAGTTGTTCTGTCGTAGATTATACCAGGTACAAGGGGAACTGTTATGTTTGTCCATATGTGGTCCAAGGTAGTGGCTGATGTTTGAGTGACTCGGGTAGGTTTGGTGATTGTGGGGATTAGCATACAGGAGTTCATGCTGTTAAGGAAATAGTCAACTTGAGAGCAATTTTGTTTACCCAGGTCAATATTAAAGTCTCCTCCCAGAATGATGTGGTTTTTGTTGAGATTGTTGTTTATAATAAGATTCCTTAGGTTGTCTGAGAAAGAAGCTATGTTAGTGTTGGGAAATCTATAGATGGCTCCAATAGTCAAAGAGGATTTAAGGGATTTAATTGTGAACTGAGCAAAAGTATATTCACAGTAGTCATCTCTGTCACTAATAACACTGTTGCAGATAAATGTATCTCGGTAATATATAGCTGTGCCACCACCTTTTTTATTAGGCCTACAGTTATGAATGGCTTTATAACCAGCTAAGTTGTAGAGTTGGGTATAGTCTTTATTTAGCCAAGTTTCTCAAGTATGTATGTAACTATTAGTATGGGGTCAACTCCCAACTGTAGGATGGACATGGGGTCCACTACCACCTGTTGGGTGAGTAAGGGGTCCATACTACCTGTAGGATGGTTTGGACCCACAACTGACCATAGGATGGGTATGAGGTCCACTTCCACCTTCAGGATAGGAATGGGGTCCACTATCAACTGTGGGACTTTCGTCAACTACCAAATATACAGAACAAGAGTTTGTCTCATTTGTTTGGATACCATCACACATAGGAGGCGTATTAGCCTTTCACAGATGTGCGTAAGGCAGCTAAAATTGCAAGTGATAAGCCTGAAATTGAGTGGGATATCGGCATTCCAATCTCTGCTGAAAAGCCGCAATATTTTAGGAAATTGGGGGATGACAGAAGAGCAGTTACTGAGACTCAAAGGCCAGAAAGCACGAGTGTTAAGGGCTATGACATATTTAGTAGCGGGAATTTTATATACGGCCAGCATAAAATATCCACTAGACAGTGTGACATTGTAATTGCCAGAATTAGGCTGAGATATCGATATCTATGGCAGGTGGCTGCAGGTAATACAGGTTTTACACAGGATTAACATGCTGTTGTTTGTAATATTCTCATCTCTGTCAGTGATGTATAAGGCAAAAAGGGTTGGGCCCAAAATACGGCCGTCTTAACATTATTATGGGCCCCTGGACAAACAAGTGTGCTGGGGCCCCTACGACAACCACTCACGGGAATAAAAAGTAAATGATCGATAATATTAAAACCTATATATTTAATTGACACTTAACAAAACTGGTGTTAAAACCTTAACAATATACTGTGGAGAAGCAACTAATCATCATGATAAACTTTTCAACAATACATAGGGCTTGAAAAAGACAATAATACTCAGTAAGCTACACATTAGATGGCACATTATGAAGCATTTACATCCCACTCAAAACATTACGTTTCATTTCTGTTTATAGGGTTATTTATCTGGAAATATATATCGTAAATTTTTATTATTTAGTCCCACAACAGGATGTAGGGTTGTACTATATAAGTGTGGATGCATGTCCTATGCTCGTGGGGCCCCTATGATCGTGGGATCCCAGGCAAATGCCCATCGGCTTAATCCGGTAAGATGGTTCAACCTTAAAATGAACCCCAAGCAGTCGTATTGCTATTTACCAATTTTTTTCCAATCTGATTCATTCCCAGGTAGCACCACTCTTTGTCATCCAAAGGGTGGGTATTAGGTCCACTACCACCCACAGGATGGGTTTGGGTACCACTATATATGTATATATCATTCCACAAGATGGATATGGGGTCCACTACTGCCTACAGGATATGGCTATGGGGTCCTCCCACAGGATGGGTATTGGGTTCATTACCGCTCAAAGGATTGGTATGGGATCCTCTACCACCCACAGGATGGGCATGGGGTCCCACTACCACTCACATGATGGAATTGGGTTCAGTAATGCTCAGAGGATGGGTATGGAGTCAATTACCGCCCACAGGATGGGCATCGGGTTCACTACCACCAACAGGATGAGTATATTGGGTCCACTACAACCAACAGGATTGGTATAGGGTTTATAATTATAATAAGCACTATTAGTTTTTACTTATAATATTGGTGCTTCGCCAATTAACATTATATAATATTATATACAATAACAATATTATATACAATAGTGTGTGCTTGCAAATTTCAAAAGAATGGATTGAAAGAAAGTCAACAGAAAAGCATGTTACATTGGAATATCTATGGGGTAGACTACTGCAAACAGGATATATATAGGGTCGTGGTAGTGATCCCATACCCATTCTGTGATTGAACATAAGAACATAAGAACATAAGAACAAAGGCAGCTGCAGAAGGCCTATAGGCCCATACGAGGCAGCTCCTATTTATAACCACCCAATCCCACTCATATACATGTCCAACCCATGCTTGAAACAATCGAGGGACCCCACCTCCACAATGTTACGCGGCAATTGGTTCCACAAATCAACAACCCTGTTACTGAACCAGTATTTACCCAAGTCTTTCCTAAATCTAAACTTATCCAATTTATACCCATTGTTTCGCGTTCTGTCCTGTGTTGATACTTTCAATACCCTATTAATATCCCCTTTGTTATGTCCATTCATCCACTTGTAAACCTCTATCATGTCACCCCTAACTCTTCGTCTTTCCAGTGAATGCAAATTAAGCTTTGTTAATCTTTCTTCATATGAAAGATTTCTAATTTGGGGAATTAACTTAGTCATCCTACGCTGGACACGTTCAAGTGAATTTATATCCATTCTATAATATGGCGACCAAAACTGAACTGCATAATCTAAATGGGGCCTAACCAGAGCAAGATATAGCTTGAGAACCACACCAGGTGTCTTGTTACTTACGCTGCGATTAATAAATCCGAGTGTCCTATTTGCCTTATTACGAACATTTATGCATTGATCCTTTTGTTTTAAATTCTTACTAATTATAACTCCCAGATCCCTTTCGCAATCCGACTTCGCAATCTCAACACCATCTAGCTCGTATCTTGTAACTCTATCATCATTACCTAGCCTCAGAACTTTACATTTATCAGCATTAAACTGCATCTGCCAGTCCTTTGACCATTTCAAAACCCTATCTAGATCAACTTGAAGTGATAGTGAGTCCTCCTCCGAATTAATTTCCCTACCGATTTTCGTATCATCGGCAAATTTGCAAATGTTGCTACTCAAACCTGAATCTAAATCATTTATATATATTATAAACAACAGAGGTCCCAAGACAGAGCCTTGAGGCACTCCACTTACAACATTTTCCCACTCTGACTTGACTCCATTTATACTAACTCTCTGTTTCCTTTGGTATAGCCATGCCCTAATCCAGCTTAATATAGCACCCCCAATACCATGAGCCTCTATCTTTTTAATCAGTCTTTCATGTGGCACTGTATCGAAAGCTTTGCTAAAGTCAAGGTACACAACATCACAATCCTTACCACTATCAACTGCCTCAACTATGCTAGAATAAAAAGATAACAAATTTGTTAAACATGAACGGCCATTTATAAAACCATGTTGCGACTCAATTATTAATTTATGTTTTTCAAGATGAAGACGAATTTTATTTGCTATTATAGATTCGAGTAACTTTCCCACAATAGACGTTAGGCTAATTGGTCGATAGTTAGACGCAAGTGATCTATCTCCTTTCTTAAAAACTGGTATCACATTAGCAACTTTCCAAAACTCTGGCACTGTGCCTGACTCTATTGATTTATTAAATATGATTGACAGTGGGTCACAAAGCTCCTCTTTGCATTCTTTCAGCACTCTGGCAAACACTTCATCCGGCCCTGGGGATTTGTTTGGTTTGAGTTTTACTATTTGTTTAAGAACATCCTCCCTGGTAACTGCTAAACTCGTCAACCTGTCCTCGTCCCCACCCACATAGACTTGTTGGGCTGAAGGCATATTGTTAAGTTCCTCTTTAGTAAATACAGATACAAAATATTTATTAAAAATACTACTCATCTCTTCATCACTATCTGTTATTTGACCTGTCTCAGTTTTTAATGGACCTATCCTTTCCCTAGTCTTAGTTCGATATAACTGAAAAAACCCTTTAGGATTTGTCTTTGCTTGCCCTGCTATACGAACTTCATAGTTTCTTTTTGCTTTCCTTATCTCTTTTTTAACATTTCTAACTAGTTGTACGAATTCCTGTTCTAAAGTGACCTCCCCATTTTTAATCCTCTTGTACCAAGCTCTCTTTTTACCTATAAGATTCTTCAAATTCTTTGTTATCCACTTTGGGTCATTAGTAATCGATCTATTCAATTTGTGTGGTATACTACGTTCCTGTGCTGTGTTTAGAATATTCTTAAATACGTTATAAATTGAATCTACATCGAAATCCCCATTTACATCACCCATCGCTGGGTTCATGTCTCGCTCCAAGACCGGCCCCACCCCATACCCAAGACTTTCCAATCAATTTGACCCAAAAAATTTCTTAGGCTATTAAAATCAGCTTTTCGAAAATCTGGCACTTTAACAGAATTTTCTCCTACAGGTCTATTCCATTCTATGCCAAATCTGATTTCTTTGTGATCACTGTTCCCTAGCTCACTCCCTATTTCGATGTCATTAATTTGTGTTTCCCTGTTAGTTAACACTAAATCTAAAATATTATTTTCCCGTGGACCCCATAATTATTGGTAGTGGACCCCATAATTAACCCTCTTATGGGTGGTGTGGACCCCATACCCATCCTGAGGGTGGTAGTGGACCCCATTCCCATCCTGTGGGTGGTAGTGGACCCCCCTGCATACTCATCCTATGGGTGGTAGTGGACCCCATACACTTCCTGTGGGTGGTAGTGATCCCATACCTATCCTGTAGGCAGTTGTGGACGCCATACCCATCCAGTGGGTGGTAGTAGGACCCCATACTCATCCTGTGGGCGGTAGTGGGCCTCGTATCCATCTTGTTAGCGGTAATGGATCCATATACCTATCCAGTAGGTGGTAGTGGACCCTATACCCATCTTGTGGGTGGTTGTGGACCCCATACCCATCTTGCAGGTGGTAGTGGACCCCATACCCATCCTGTGGGTGGTAATGGACCCCATACTCCTCCTGTGTGCGGCAGTGGACCCGATACCTATCCTATAGAAGAAGGAGAACCATATGCCCATCCTGTGAGCGGTAGGGGGGGACCCCATATCTATGCTGTAAGCGGTAATGGACCTCATGGCCATTATGGGGCGGGAATGGGGTACACTACCACCCACAAGATGGCTATGGGGTCCACTACCAACCACAAGATAGGTAAGGGTCCACTACCACCAACAAGATGGGTATGGGGTGCACTTCCACCCACAAGATGGGTATGGGGGGTCCACTACCACCCACAAGATGGGCATGGGGCCCACTACCACCCACAGGATGGGTATGGGGTCCACTACCACCCACAAGAAGGGTATGGGGTCCACTAGCACCCACAGGATTGGTATGGGGTTCACTACCACCCACAAGATGGGTATGGGGTCCACTACCACCCACAAGATGGGTATGGGGGTCCATTACTACCAACATGATGGGTATGGGGTCCTCTACCACCAACAAGATGGGTATGGGGTCCACTACTGCTCACAAGATGGGTATGGGGTCCACTACCCAACTTGTCCTCTTAAAAAGAACGTCGCTTTTGGCCGTTTGCCCGTATGGCCGAATATGGACGTAATTTGAAAATGAAATTAAATTTGGGATTTTTTTTCAACAACAGTAAGTTAAAGGTCCTCTGATAGGTTAGGTGGGCAGGAAATTCTCATAAAAATTCAAAATGTTATAAAAAACGTGAATTGAAAGTCATCTATTCTAACCTTACAGAGTCGGCCGGACGACTCAAACAGAAAACGGAACAGAACGTCACTTTTGTGAGTCGATTTCATTTTAAATTACGTCCAAATTTGGCCATAGTGCGCATACGAGCCAAAAGTGACGTTATTTTTAAGAGGACGGGTTGCACTACCACCCACAAGATGGGTATGGGGTTCACTACCACCCACAAGATGGGTATGGGGGGTCCACTACCACCCACAGGATGGGTATGGGGTCCACTACCACCCACAGGATGGGTATGGGGTCCACTACCACCCACAAGATGGGTATGGGGTCCACTACCACCCACAAGATGGGTATGGGGTCCACTACCACCCACAAGATGGGTATGGGGGGTCCACTACCACCCACAGGATGGGTATGGGGTCCACTACCACCCACAAGATGGGTATGGGGTCCACTACCACCTACAGGATGGGTATGGGGTCCACTACCACCTACAGGATGGGTATGGGGTCCACTACCACCTACAAGATGGGTATGGGGTCCACTACTACCCAGAAGATGGGTATGGGGTCCACTACCACCCAAAAGATGGGTATGGGGTCCACTACCACTTACAAGATGGGTATGGGGTCCACTACCACCTGCAGGATAGGTATGGGTCCATTACCACCCACAAGAAGGGTGTGGGGTCCACTACTACCCAGAAGATGGGTATGGGGTCCACTACCACCCAAAAGATGGGTATGGGGTCCACTACCACTTACAAGATGGGTATGGGGTCCACTACCACCTGCAGGATAGGTATGGGCCCATTACCACCCACAAGATGGGAGTGGGGTCCGCTACCACCCAAAAGATGGGTATGGGGTCCGCTACCGCAATGCAAACAATTGGAACAAACAAATATGGACTGGAAAAGAAGATGTACTAGCTTATAGCTTTAGAGTCCATTAACAATGCTGGAATATTGTAACAAAAAAGTCTATGGTAGCTAATATTATTGTGAAAATATTTAAGTGAGTAAATTAATGTTTAATTGATAATTAACAAAGTTATCAATTTACGAAACAAATTGACAAATTTCAAGTTCCAAGTTTATACAATATTGTGAAATCAAGAGTCTATGTAGTAACATAAATTGGTAAATCATAAATATTTTAAGTTAAGAATTTGATGCATGTACTTACCTAGTTGTACTTACCTAGTTGTGCTTACGGGGGTTGAACTCTGGCTCTTTGGTCCCGCCTCTCAACTGTCAATCAACTGGTGTACAGGTTCCTGAGCCTAGTTGGCTCTATCATATCTACACTTGAAGCTGTGTATGGAGTCAGCCTCCACCACATCACTTCTTAATGCAGTCCATTTGTTTACTACTCTGATGCTGAAAAAAAAATTCTAATGTCTCTGTGGCTCATTTGGGAACTCAATTTCCACTTGTGTCCCCTAGTACATGTGCCCCTTGTGTTAAAATGTCTGTCTTTATCTACCCTATCAATTTCTCAGAATCTTGTATGTAGTGATCATGTCCCCCTAACTCTTCTGTCTCCCAGTGACGTGAGGTTTAATTCCCCGTAGTCTCTCCTCGTAGCTCGTACTCCTCAGTTTGGGTACTAGTCTGGTGGCAAACCTTTGGACCTTTTCCAGTTCTGTCTTATGGTTGATTTGATATGGACTCCATGCTGGGGCTGCATACTCCAGGATTGGTCTGACATATGTGGTATACAAAGTTCTGAGTGATTCCTTACACAAGTTTCTATAGGCCGTTCTTATGTTAGCCAACCTGGCATATACTGCTGATGTTATCCTCTTTATATGGGCTTTAGGGGACAGGTCTGGTGTGATATCAACCCCCAGGTCTTTCTCTCTCTCTGACTCTTGAAGTATTTTAGCTCCCAATTGATACCTTGTATCTGACCTCCTGCTCCCTACACCTATCTTCACTACATTACATTTGCTTGGGATAAACTCTAACAAACACTTGTTCGACCATTCCTGCAGCTTGTCTAAGTCTTCTTGAAGCATCAAGCTGTCCTCCTCTCTCTTAATCCTTCTCATAATTTTGTCATAGTCAGCAAACATTGAGAGGAATGAGTCTATTCCCTCTGGGAGATCATTTACGTATATCAGAAACAGGATAGGTCCGAGTACAGAGCCATGTGGGACTCCACTGGTGACTTCACGCCAATCTGAGGTCTCACCCCTCACTGTAACTCTCTGCTTCCTTTGCTTAGGTATTCCCTTATCCACTGGAGTGCCCTGCCAGTTACTCCTGCCTGTTTCTCCAGCTTATGCATCAGCCTTTTGTGGGGTACTGTGTTAAAAGTTTTCCGACAGTCCTAAAAAATGCAGTCCGCCTATCCTTCTCTTTCTTGCTTAATCTTTGTCACCTGATCGTAGAATTCTATCAAGCCTGTAAGGCAAGATTTACCCTCCCTGAACCCGTGTTGATGGGTTGTCATGAAGTCCCTTTTCTCCAGATGTGTAACTAGGTTTTTTCTCACGATCTTCTCCATCACCTTGCATGGTATACAAGTTAAGGACACTGGCCTGTAGTTCAATGCCTCTTGTCTGTCACTCTTTTTGTATATTAGGACTACATTAGCCGTCTTCCATATTTCTGGTAGGTCTCCCGTTTCCAGTGACCTACTGTACACTATGGAGAGTGACAAAGTGCTCCTGCACACTCTTTCAATACCCATGGTGAGATTCCGTCCGGCCCAACAGCCTTTCTCATGTCCAGCTCCAATAGGTGCCTCTTGACCTCATCTCTTGTCATTTTGAACCCTTCCAAAGTCGCCTGGTTTGCTGCCACCTCTCCTAGCCCCATGACCTCTCCTTGCTCTATTGTAAAGACCTCCTGGAACCTCTTGTTAAGTTCCTCACACACCTCTGTCATTCTCTGTGTACCTGTCCTCAACCGTTTTAAGTTTCATCACCTGTTCCTTCACTGTTGTCTTCCTCCTGATTTGACTGTGTAGTAGCTTTGGTTCAGTCTTGGCTTTGTTAGCTATATCATTTTCATACCTTTTCTCAGCTACTCTTCTCACACTAACATACTCGTTCCTGGTTCTTTGGTATCTCTCTCGACTTTCTGGTGTTCTGTTATTTCGGAAGTTCCTCCACGCCCTTTTGTTCATCTCCTTTGCTTTCATACATTCCCGATTTAACCACGGATTCTTCTTTTGCTTCTCGTTTTTTCCTGTCGGGACGAAATAAACCTGTTTACTGTCTCCTGACACTTTTGGGTGACATAGTCCATCATGTCTTGTACGGACTTGGTTCTGAGTTCTGTTTCCCATGGTATATCCCTTAGGAATTTATTCGTCTTCTCATTGTTTCCCTTTCGGTATGCCAGCCCTTTGTTTTCCAATTCTTTTTTGGGGGAGATAATTCCTAGCTGAACCAAGTACTCAAAGCTCAATACACTATGATGACTTATTCCCAAGGGGGCTTCCAACTTAACTTCCTTATATCTGACTCATTTAAGAATCATCAGATCAAGCAAAGCTGTTCATCCTCTCCTCTCATTCTTGCCGGTTCCTTGACGTGATGGCTTAGAAAGTTTCTTGTTGCCACGTCCAGCAGCTTAGCTCTCCATGTGTCTGGTCCTCCATGTGGGTCTCTGTTCCCCCAATCTATCTTCCCGTGGTTGAAGTCTCCCATGATTAGTAGTCTGGATCCGTTCCTGCTAGCCACGGAAGCTGCTCTCTCTATTATATTGATGGTGGCCATGTTGTTTCTATCATATTCCTGTATGGGTCTTCTGTCGTTTGGTGGGGGTTATATATGACTACTACTACTATAATTTTCTGTCCTCCAGTAGCTTTGGTGCCTGATATGTAGTCACTGAAACCTGTACAGCCTAGATTAACCATCTCTTCAAAACTCCAACCTTTTCTTATCAGCAAAGCCACACCACCTCATCCTCTCCCTTCTCTCTCTCTTTCCTCACTACATAGTAGTCCTGTGGAAACACTGCGTTTGTTATGATTTCGTTAGCATTGTTTTTGTGAGTGCTATTATGTCTGAGTTTTCTTCTAGTGCCCATTCTCCGAGTTCACTTGTTTTTTTGTAATCCCATCTATGTTAGTGTACATTGCCTTGAAGTGGTGTGTGTGTGTGTGATACCCTTGGTAAGCAAGAGAGGACGGTAACCTTAGACGTTCTGCGGTCAACGTGGGGGGTGGGAGGGTCAAACTCACCCTCCAACATCTGGGCATAATACCTGCAGACTCCACAACACTCCCCCAGCCTTCAGCTGATGCTTGTAGATGCCTCATTTAACCTCACATATGTCACACATTAACCTACAGTTCCTGTGATATTTAAACTCCTCAACACAGTGGCGTATCACCAATATATACTGTATTGGATTTTGTCTCAAAATAGCTATATGCTGACTTGACGTATATGTATGTATGTATGTTTGTATGTATGTATGTATGTATGTATGTATGTATGTATGTATGTATGTATGTATGTATGTATGTATGTATGTATGTATGTATGTATGCATGTATGTATGTATGTATGTATGTATGTATGTATGTATGTATGTATGTATGTATGTATGTATGTATGTATGTATGTATGCATGTATGTATGTATGTATGTATGTATGTATGTATGAATGCATGTATGTAATGTATGTATGTATGTATGTATGTATGTACTCACCTAGTTGTGCTTGCGGAGGTTGAGCTCTGGCTCTTTGGTCCCGCCTCTCAACCGTCAATCAACAGGCGTACAGTTTCCTGAGCCTATTGTGCTCTATCATATCTACACTTGAAACTGTGTATGGAGTCAGCCTCCACCACATCACTGCCTAATGCATTCCATTTGTCAACCACTCTGACACTAAAAAAGTTCTTTCTAATATCTCTGTGACTCATTTGCGCACTCAGTTTCCACCTGTCCCCTAGTGTGTGTGCCCCTTGTGTTAAACAGTCTGTCTTTATCAACCCTGTCGATTCCCCTGAGAATCCTGAATGTGGTGATCATGTGCCCCCTAACTCTTCTGTCTTCCAACGAAGTGAGGTTTAATTCCTGTAGTCTCTCCTCGTAGCTCATACCTCTCAGCTCGGGTACTAGTCTGGTGGCAAACCTTTGAACCTTTTCCAGTTTAGTCTTATGCTTGACTAGATATGGACTCCATGCTGGAGCCGCATACTCCAGGATTGGTCTGACATATGTGGTATATAATGTTCTGAAAGATTCCTTACACAAGTTTCTAAAGGCCGTTCTTATGTTAGCCAACCTGGCATATGCTGCTGATGTTATCCTCTTGATATGAGCTTCAGGGGACAGGTCTGGCGTGATATCAACCCCCAGGTCTTTCTCTCTCTCTGACTCTTGAAGTATTTCATCTCCCAAATGGTACCTTGTATCTGGTCTCCTGCTTCCTACCCCTATCTTCATTACATTACATTTGCTTGGGTTAAACTCTAACAGCCATTTGTTCGACCATTCCTGCAGCTTGTCCAGGTCTTCTATGTATGTATGTATGTATGTATGTATGTATTGTCACGGGGGGTGGGCCGAGGCTCCGCTAGCACTTGGCTGCTAGGGGCTCAAAAGGTCGAACACTCAGCCCCTCCGACTCCCGGGATTCACCGGAGTCTCCTTGGTCCCACAGGAGAGGACCAGCAATGCCCACCTCCGCAGGTATTTGCTTTCACCACTGGAGGGGTGCCACTGATTCACCCTGGAAGCCCTTCAGTCAACCACGGGAAAACTGCTATCAGCAATTCCGGCCTAGACCCGTGGAGGAGTGAAGACTCAGGCTTACCTTATAACAATAACCTTCCTGAGTCTTACCTGCCAGACAAAAAGGTTGCAGGAACTCCTTTCCCGCCTGTCTTCTCTATCTTCTTCTTAACAAGGTCGCCAACTGGGTTATTATATCTGCACCCAGCGATGCAGCTCAGTGGGTATACTCTATACTGTTCGTTGCCAGAATGTTGCTACTCCCATAGATCTGCTAATGAACTGCCAGCCCAGGGTACTCTTCCATGAAGGTCTGTTTGGCTTTACCTCTCTCTCTAGCCACTACGTTACTTGTTGCCACCATTCAGGCAGTGATACTGATCGGATGGCTAAGGGTACACTTTTATATAATTCGGTGCTGTTTTACCACTCTCCAGGCAATAAGAACTTCTAT
>WNGS01055306.1:9112-22452 GCA_020271785.1 Procambarus virginalis
TCCCTAGATAGATTCAGTGAAGGATGGATATCTGCCATTCATTGGAAAGCGATGAATATATTGCTGGAGTTTCATCTTAAACGAGTATGCAAACTTTGTCTCATTTAACCTGCATCAGGAGCGAAACCAGAAATCGTTTCTGGCTTTGGCTTCAACCGTTCAGTTCAAAACGAAGCCCGTGTGTGTGTTTCTTCTAAAGTTCAACCAAAAATTAAGTATTTGTGTACTAAAAGACGTCGCAAACGTTGAACATTAGAGAAGCAAGTTTCATTACCTAAATTGGCCTCAAAAATAACATTTTCTTGCGACATATTTATTCACATTGCCTTGATTTATTTTATGCTCTTTTTTAACTTTGTCAATGTTTACTTTTTGTGTTTACAGATATGATTGATATTTTGCGATAAAAAATATTTGCTTAATAAACAATAATTTTATATTAAAAGAATAATAAACATATTTTATATAATAATTTTTATGCAAGGTTCCTGGGAAAATGATTTCCAAGATTCCACAAGGGGTAAAAAGATTGAGAAAAGCTGGCCTAGTGTCAGGGAGGAGGTAATCCTCGAGAACCACGACCCTAAGGCCTAGTCGTCGACCTCAATGGCATATAGCATCGAAAAAGGCCTTCACGTCCCTACACCCCACCAACCAGAGCCCATCAAGCTGAGATAATGGATAGGGGAAGAGAATGAACCCAAGAAATAACACACGATTGTCACCATCAAGAGGTGGCGTTGCACACCAGGGACCCAATAGGTGTTATCTGACACAATTTGCAGATGAAGAGTAAGGGGAGTTTATGGGTCTCCACGTACGGCAGACACAATGTTGGTGTATGGCCACAGTGTACAGTCACGCCCCTGAGGCAGCAGCCAATTTGACATGGGCTGCCCCTGAGGCAGCAGCCAGTTTGACAAGGGCGGCCCTACTGGGAGCCACCAGCCACCTGCTCCTACCAACAGACCCGCTGGGACTAGACAAGTCACGCAAGACCCCACCAGCACGCCAAGGTAGCGGCCATAAGGAGCCATCACATAAAGCCCCTCGAGTTATTCATAACATCATCTCACCGGAGCCACCCATCACGTCATCTCCTGTGCACCGTCCACAACACAAACACAGAAGCCAACCAAAGCAAGGTGGCGGCGGGAACAATGCGGCGAAGTCTCGCGTGTGCGGCGAGGCCGGTAATATATCAGGTGTTAATGTGGGTATTTCAGGAGCTATCACGGCCAGCCTCACACTCCACCCAGCAGGCACAATGGTCTCCTCAGTGTGGCTGGTTACTCTCCTGTGGAGGGAGGAGAGAATGGCTGATGGAGAGAGGAGAGGAAGGCTGCGGGGGAAGGCGGTGAATTGAAAGGAGAATGGTGAAGGTAGACGCGAGATGAAGGTTGAGGGATGGTAGAGAGGAGAGCTAAGAAGGAGGAAAGATGTAGAAGGTAGCAGGGAAGTGATGGAAGGAGGAGGTTGTGGGAGTGATGGAGGAAGCCACCGGGAGGGAGCTGCTCCAAAACATGATTGATTATTGGATTCATTTTATGGCATCCAATATATATATATTATATATATATATATATATATATATATATATATATATATATATATATATATATATATATAATGTCGTACCTAGTAGCCAGAACGCACTTCTCAGCCTGCTATGCAAGGCCCGATTTGCCTAATAAGCCAAGTTTTCATGAATTGTTTTTCGACTACCAAACCTACCTAACCTAACCTAACCTATAAAGATAGGTTAGGTTAGGTTAGGTAGGGTTGGTTAGGTTCGGTCGTATAACTACGTTAATTTTAACTCCAATAAAAAAAAATTGACCTGAGACTGATGGATGCCTACTACTACTACTATATATATATATATATATATATATATATATATATATATATATATATATATATATATATATATATATATATATATATATATATATATATTACAAGGTGAAGAAAAGATGTGAATTACTATAGAATGTATTACACTTCTTTTATACAATTTGCACAACGTTTCGAACCTCCATGGTTCATTCTCAAGTGAAGAGATTTTTCAGGACTGGTTGATTTTATACCCGCACTGGGTCAGGTGACAAGACAATAAAGGTGAAAACATGGGGGGATACATAAGGGATAAATGTGGGTTGAAACATAAGAATAGAGGTAACTGCAGAAGGCCTATTGGCCCATACGAGGTAGCTCCTGTCTACATACAAAGATTAATCAAGTGTAATTGGCCTGTTATGTGGAACGTTGTCTTCTGAGTTGGCATCGTTATGTTCTGGTCTTGTCCTTACTCTCATGGTGGGTAGAGTAAATAGTTCCGTGATTTGGGTGTTCATGGTAAGTTGTTCTCTTCTTATGTGAATTGCTTCAAGAATTTGTAATCATCTTGCATGTTGGGTTTGTCTATTATACAGGTATTTTTGTTCAACATTTCTCTTGTTAGGGTGATGTCATGGGCTTGTCTCATGTGATTCCTGGGGGCACCGGATTGAAGATGGCATGTCAAACGCCTCGTCAGCTTGGTCGACGTCATACCTATGTACTTAGATTGAAAGTTACATCCTTCGTGGGGGCAAGTGTACATGTATACAACGCTTGACTGCTGTAGAGGGTTTTCTGTCGGCTTCGGGCTGTTTTTGATAAGGAGTTCGGAAGTCTTCTTGATTTTGTAGAATATTATCAGGTTTATGTTTTGGTTAGGAGTAATGCTTTTTACTCCTTTACGGATTATTTCTTTCATTATTCTTTCCTCTTTTATATGTTCACTGTGCATGGTTGATTTGTAATATAATTTTATTGGAGGTATTGTGGTTTCTGTTCTAGAAAAGTGCACAACTTCTATCAGATAGGGTCACAGTGCCCGCACCATCCGGCAGGGGTAAAGTCCGCCCCTCGTATTGCCGGAGAAAATCGCGATACGCCACCTCCTCTGTGAACTTCACAATCGCCCTACGGGCCGTTACCAACTCGACCCCATAAATCTCAAACACAGGGACAGAGAGCATATCACAAGCCAGCACAGTCTCCGGGTAACTGGCCCGCACAGAGAACTTAGTCACACAGACTGAGCCCAGACGACAGGGGGTAGAGGGACCCCCCATTGTAACACCACGTCAGCACAGGTGGGCAGAAACACACCCGCCCCCAACCGGCCAAACTGGCAAACAACACTAACTGCCGGAGCGCCAATTCAACACGTCTTACCCCCACGGAAGCTAGGGCCAGACTCCTGTGCTGGGTATTAGTGCTAGGAGCAGCGCCTGAGCAGAGCGCGGAGTCGGGGAAGCCTGAGCAGAGGGAGGAGGCGGGGCCGCCTGAGCAGAGCGAGGAGGCGGGGACGCCTGAGCAGGGCACGGTGTCGCGGGCACCGGAGCAGAGCGCGGTGTCACAGGCCCCAGAGCAGAGCACAGTGTCGGGGACGCCGCAGCAGAGTGCGGTCCCTGGCAAAGGGAAACAAACAAAACAAGGCCCCAAAATCTGTTGGTATTACAAATGGGCTACCTGTAAGCATGGGGAATCGGGAAGAATAAATGGAACATGTAAATACGATCACCCTAGAAAGTGCAGAAACCTCCTCAATACAGGTAAATGTACCAAAAGCTGTGAATTCTTTCACCCAGAAATTTGCAAGAACTCTTTGGACAGAAAAGAGTGCTTCAATGCTGAATGTCCAGCTTTTCATATAAGAGGTACCAGGCGAAGAAAACCGACAGACTACCACTATGAAAACAGCCACTACTCCATCGACCGGGATAATTTTTTAGCAAGAGGAGGAGGAGAAGAATGGCTAAAAATGACCAGACTCTATCACAAACTCGGTCAAATGCTAGAGAGGACGCAAACACAGTGGCCTCCTTACCAGAGCCTCAGATATTAACACCAAGTAAAGCATCCAGCACTTCCACTAACACGATAACATCATTTATATTTGCCAACATCCAGGGTATAAAAACACGCAAATCCAACAAAGTTCACTTTATAGATGGTCTCCTTCATGAGGCAAATGCAGTGTTTGCAGCCCTAACAGAAACTCACACTAAGGACTACCTTGATGGTGAAATATGGATCTCGGAGTACAATCTTTTCAGATGTGATAGGAAACACCGGCTTCAGGGTGGGGTCAGCCCTACATCAAAGACACACTCATCTGTACTGAGCTCCTAAACACCTCAAATGATATGGTGGAAGTGCTTATAGTCAAAATAGAGATCCTAAATGTAGTTGTTGTCCTTGTATATAAGTCACCGGAGGCAAACCCTCAGCAGTTTAAAGACCAACTAATGAAAATAGAACACTGCTTGGAAAACCTCACAAATCCAGCTCCGAACATCATCCTGCTTGGGGACTTCAACCTACGGCACCTGAAATGGAAGCACCTGGCTAATACAGTAATATCAGAAAGAATACCAGGAAGTAGCCTAAATGAACAGGCACATGCAAATGACCTGCTACGGATGTGCGATAGGTTTGCCTTGAACCAGCAAATAGTAGAACCAACTAGGAAGGAGAACACGCTGGACCTCATTTTCACTAATAATGATGAATTGATCGGGAACATAACGATTACAAATACCTGTTACTCAGATCACAACTTAATTGAAGTTCTGACAACCATGGGGAATGGACCTTCAAAACCAGTCCAGATTCCCGGTGGAGGAGATTTCAGCAAATTCAACTTCAATAATAAACAGATAAACTGGGAGCAAATAAACCAGGACTTCACAGAAATAAACTGGGAAGAACAGCTAGAAAATGCAAACCTGAACCAGTGCCTGGAAAAAATAAGCTCAGTAGCACTAGAAATATGTTCAAACCGCATACCCCTAAGAAAAAAGAGAAAGAGATGCAGACTGGAACGGGAACGTCGTTCCCTATATAGGCGAAGAAAACGAATCGCGGAACAACTTGAGAGTCGCACCCTATCTCAAGAACGGCGAGGAAGGTTAGGTAGAGAAATAGAAACAATTGAACTCAAGCTACAAGAATCATACAAAACCCAGGAGAGGCAAAGAGAGCAAAAGGCCATCAGTGAAATAGAGAGAAATCCGAAATATTTTTTCTCCTATGCAAAATCAAGATCAAAAACCACATCTAGTATCGGGCCCCTGCGAAAGGGAGATGGAACTTTCACCGATGACAACAAAGAAATGAGCGAGTTACTGAGGAAGCAGTATGACTCTGTTTTCAGCGAGCCATTAAACGCACTAAAGATTGATAACCCAAATGAATTTTTCATGGATATGATACCAACATCAAATCATATATCAGACGTCGACCTATCCCCACTAGATTTTGAAGAAGCCATAAACAGTATGCCTATGCACTCTGCACCAGGCCCGGATTCTTGGAACTCCATATTCATCAAGAACTGTAAAAAACCACTATCGCAGGCCCTTCACATTCTGTGGAGACAAAGCCTAGATACTGGCGTTATCCCTGACATACTAAAAACAGCAGAGATAGCACCACTCCATAAAGGAGGAAATAAGGCAGAGGCAAAAAATTACAGACCGATAGCACTAACATCGCACATCATAAAAATTTTGAGAGAGTGCTAAGAAGTAAGATCACAAAATACATGGAATCACAGCATCTCCATAACCCCGGACAACATGGTTTCAGAACAGGGCGGTCTTGCCTGTCGCAGTTGCTGGACCACTATGATATGGCATTAGATGCTATGGAAGACAAACAAAACGCTGATGTAATTTACACAGATTTCGCAAAAGCTTTTGATAAATGTGACCATGGTGTTATTGCACATAAAATGCGTTCAAAAGGAATTACCGGGAAAATAGGCAGATGGATCTACAATTTCCTGACTAACAGAACCCAATGTGTAATAGTCAACAAAATAAAATCCAGCCCATCAATCGTGAAGAGCTCAGTCCCCCAGGGTACTGTGCTTGCCCCAGTACTTTTTCTCATCCTCATATCCGACATAGACAAGAACACAACCTATAGTACTGTATCATCCTTTGCAGATGACACTAGGATTTTCATGAGAGTCGGCAACATAGAGGACACAGCAAACCTCCAATCAGATGTAGATCAGGTCTTTCTATGGGCTACAGAAAATAATATGGTGTTTAACGAGGATAAGTTCCAGCTCATGCGCTACGGAAAAATTGAAAATATAAAAACGGAAACCACGTACAAAACTCAGGCAAATCATAACATAGAACGAAAAGGCAATGTAAAGGATCTGGGTGTACTCATGTCGGAAGACCTTACCTTTAAAGAACACAATAAAGTAGCCGTCACAACTGCAAGAAAAATGACAGGTTGGATAACAAGAACTTTTCACACTAGAGATGCTATACCGATGATGATGCTTTTCAAAACGCTTGTGCTCTCTAGAGTGGAGTACTGCTGCACAATGACAGCCCCTTTCAAAGCTGGAGAAATTGCTGACCTGGAGAGCGTGCAGAGATCCTTTACTGCTAGAATCCACTCAGTAAAACATCTAAATTACTGGGACCGACTAAAGAGCCTAAATCTGTACTCCCTTGAGCGCAGGCGGGAGAGATACATAATAATTTACACGTGGAAAATAATTGAGGGGCTGGTCCCAAACCTGCACACAGAAATAACATCACATGAGACCAGAAGACATGGCAGGATGTGCAGAATACCCCCGTTGAAAAGCAGAGGTGCAACAGGTACTCTGAGAGAGAACTCTATCAACATCAGAGGCCCGAGACTGTTCAACACGCTTCCGCTACACATAAGGGGCATAACTGGCAAACCCCTCACAGTGTTCAAGAGAGAACTGGATAAGCACCTCCAAAGGATACCTGATCAACCAGGCTGTGACTCATACGTCAGGCTGCGAGCAGCCGCGTCTAACAGCCTGGTTGATCAGTCCAGCAACCAGGAGGCCTGGTCGACGACCGGGCCGCGGGGACGCTGAGCCCCGGAAGCACCTCAAGGTAGGAGTAACTTGTGCTGGGTGTAACCTGTGCAGGGTATTAGTGTTAGGAGTAACCTGTGCTGGGTATTAGTGCTAGGAGTACCCTGTGTTGGTATTAGTGTTGGGGTTACCCTGTCCTGGGTAGTTTTTTTTATTATTTTTACGTGCAAAGCATGCAATTTAAATACAATAAAAACAATACAGAATACAGAACAAAGGAAAACAATAGACCACCGGCCAGAAGGGCCGACAGCAAAGCACAACAAAACACACACACGAGAAAAGAATAGAAAAATACAGCATACAACAAAGCACAAAACATAATACAATGGCAAACTAGCAAACACAGTAACATCACAAAACAAAACCTCCAGAAAAAACAAACCATACATTAGGAGGCATAACAGGAAACATAACAGGACAAACACAATACAGTCCAAAATAACAAAGGACAAACACGTACAATAGGTAAAGCAAAATAACAACACCAGGTCAAACGCACATCACAAACAATACAAGAATAAAAAACACACACCAAACCACCCACCCCGTAAACAAACGGCGAGGCCAAAATAAACAATAAACAGTAACAATAAAAATAAACAATAAAAATAAACACGCACACCTGAAAACAAAACAGGCACAAACACAACAACATACATGCACTGGCCTGAAGGACCGAGAAGAAAACAACAAAGTACATCATGAAACAAAACCAAACACTTCATCACAAAATAAAACAATACAACTTAATACAAAATTATACAAAGACACGAAACACCGGCCTGAAGGGCCTACAACAAAAACAACAATGAACAGAAACATAATGATACAAGAAAAAGAAACAATACCGGAAACATAAATAACACAACAAAGCACTGGCCTGAAGGGCGCACAGTAGGTACAACATAGTTCAAACAAACCACAGTTCCAAGCACACAGACTACTCAAATTTCTCATACTTATCCGGCCACTCCGCCGCCGGGAAGCGAGTACAATACGCCTCCCAAAGTAACATGACGTCCTCCGAAATAGGGTCATTACTAACCGTACGAGGATCAGGCATTGACTCCGGCACACCCACAATAAAACACCGAGCCCGTCGAACCCAGATGGTAGAAGGGCACCACGGAACAGGACGTACTCGGTCATCAACGTGAAACCGCAAAGGATGCTGATCATCATGCACCACTCCGGAGGCCAGGATGATAGGGAGAGGCTCCTTCCCACGAGGTCGGGCAATGGGCATCGCACTGGGAGCCTCCTCGGCTTCCTCACAGGGCCCTGCGGCAATCACCGAACGTTGTACCTGCTGGGACCCCCACGCTTGGCATCCTTCTTCAGCACCAGCTTGATGCCTCAGCTCGCACCAGAATCCACACCACCCACGTCTGGAGGAGCGACCACCCCTCACTGCGGAGAACCATCTGCAGGAGAAAGAACAGGAGGTAAATCAGACGCACAACTATCGTCAATTACAGACACATGGACGTCAGCCACCACCAGCGACGTAGAGCGCGAGGCATCCGGAATCGCCACATCATCGCCCAAAGCTCCACCTGCGTCGTAGTCCACCACATCAGCCCAAGCAGTAAATGGACGCCTGGAACGCTTGGGCACGGGCCGTACATCCTCACATCCGGAGGCGGACCCAATACCACGGGCCTCACGAACCGGGCGAACCGACGCCCGTCGCAGTACGGCAGCAGCCTCAACCATATGTGGAACTGGGCCGCACACAACAGGATGCTCCGCATCCCCCGCCACCCAACACAGCCGTAACACCAGGCGAGGGTGCAGAACCAGGCGCAGCAGCAGGAGACGAGGAAGACGAAAACGACTCGCAGAGACCATCCGGGAGACCCTCGGGAGCAACTGGCACAGCGAAGGGACCAGCGACAGGAGCCACCGGAACACTCGGCGGAGGGACAACAACCACCAGGGGCATGTCGGGTGACGCGGGGGGGGCCGCATCAGCAGCGAATGGGACTTGCCCCTCTTTATCTCCGGAATCCACGCCTTGAGGGAGCGGCGGGAAATCCTCTTCCCAAAACAAGTTAACAGGAGCAGTAGGGGCCTCAGAGCACCTGGCGGCCTGATGTCCTTACTGGCCACACCGGAAACAGGTACGGGGCTGCCGGCCATAGTACACCTGAACGTAGTAACCCAACAGCCGGACAGACGATGGGATATCCGACCACAGGCGCATACCTAAGGTACGGATGTTCGTCTGCTTCCCAGCATACTTCCCCGAGGAAAGCGTGTTCACCCGCACACTGACGACAGCACCAAACCTCCCAAAGAAGCGCCGGAGAAGGTCTTCAGGAAACTCCAGGGGCGCACCGTGTACACTGACATACGTCAGGGCACCACTTCGGTCCGAGACCGCAACAGAGCCGGCGCCATCAGGCAACTGCAACGAACGCCCTTCGTACTGACTGAGGAAGTCCCGATACTCCTCCTCCCGCACGAACTTGATAATCACCCGGTGGGCCGTAACAAGCTCTATTCCATATACAGCCTCCACCGGGACACGAAGCATGTCACACATTACCAACTCAATGGCTGGATAACCAGCCTTACACGAGAACTCTAGTCCCACAGAATTTACCCGCAAAACAGGAGGAATTGCAAGGCCCCCCATGTCAATACAGCCACGTCAGCACGTAGCCAGGCAGGCAACCACACGGGGTGGACAGTAACGCCCCCAGTGCTGAGTAGTAGTACTGGGTGTAGCCTGTGCTGGGTATTAGTGTTGGGGGTATCATGAGCCGGGTATTGATTTTTGGGAAAACTGCTGGCTGTATTAGTCTTATGATGGCTTTTACTGAGCACTAAATGTTATGGTTAACTTTTGCAGGTGCTTTGAACTAGGCTGTTATTATTTACTTGAAACTGACCAAGACCATTTCCACAAGGTTTTTTATTTTGCAGTCAAGTAGAACAAATTACAGAAACACAATTAACAACTTGAACCGGAAAATTGAACTAAGGATTATTTAAGTTAAAGACCAACAGACGTAAATTGACCATTATGATTACAATCTTGAAGAATTTGTATAGGGAATGGAAATGTTTTAGCTAATTCTTATTTATTTTTGCATTCTGAAATGTTAGTTTATAATTTGGAATAGCAGAGACAATTTATGTTATTGATCTTTGTTTCTGGACTAAAGCTTAGTCCAGAAACTAGAATAATGTTTTTAGTTTCATTCCATGCATTAGGGTTCACCTTTTGTGATTTGCATAAAGTTTAATGTAATAGATCATAGTTAGAGAGTTTTAACTGAAGAATCAAGTCATCAGTTGCATGTGTAATTCTGCCACATTCCACCTGCAGTTTTGTGACGTCTGTATCATTGATTTCAGCCGTATATTACTTCTCTGTAAATGATATGTTTTATGTAAGCAATATAGTTTTATACTTGTAGATACTGGAATATTGATAGGAAAAAATAATATAATCGTTTATGTTACCTGTTACTTGAATGATTTGTCTGTTAAAGTACATTTGGCAACACCAAGTAGGAGTTGCCAGCATGAATGCCAGTAGGGGGGGGGAGGTCAGTTGGTGTGTGTGTAGTTAAGGCTGCACAAGTGCTGTTGTGGCACTTACCTTAACACTTCAGTAGTCTGTTAAGTTGTTGTTGTTGAGTTAGGGGCGACGACGATCGTGGGATCGGATGCGCCCCGGCGTACCCGGTAAGGGTGAAACGCGAAGCCAGGAAAGGCGAAACGAGAGACGCCAAGCCTAGAAACTAAGACGCCACACGGCAAGGAAACGCACAAGGGAGAGGCAAAAGCACAAAATAAAACAGGGAAAACAAGCAGCCAGAGAGGCACACAGAATTTCACAGTATATCAGGGTACATACTTGCCCGGGAACCGGGCCCGCGGGAACCGTACATTGAATGCTTCCCAGAGCACCCACCGCCAAGGGTCCCGTCCACCCACCGGGGACTCCATAACATCTGGAACCGGGCAACAAACACCCGCAAGCAGGGGACCCAAATAGTAGTACCCACGAGGCGAGTAGTCGCCACACGGCTCGACAGGAAGGGAACCTGCCCATCACCAAAGTACTCTGGCCCGTCAGACAGCTGTAATCGGCAATCTCCGTCCAGTGACCCGGCGGCATCACAGACGCCGGCAACACGTCCTCCAGGACCCCAACTCGCTTCCTCACAGGAGCGAACGGGCCACAGGGCACCACCACAGGGGCACCCGTGGGCCCGGGCACACCACCCTTCTTCAGCACCAGCTTGATGCCTCGGCTTGCACCAGATCCACACCACCCACGTCTGGAGGAGCGACCACCCCCCACTGCGGAGACCTTCTGCAGGAGAAAGAACAGGAGGTAAATCAGACGCACAACCTTCGTCAATAGCAGACACATGGACGTCAGCAACCACCATCGTCGTAGAGCGCGAGGCACCCGAGATCGCCACATCATCGCCCGAAGCTCCACCTGCGTCGTAGTCCACCACATCAGCCCAAGCAGTAGAAGAACGCCTGGAACGTTTGGCACGAGCCGCACATCCTCACATCCGGAGGCGGACCCAGAACCACGGGCCTCACGAACCGGGCGAACCGGCGCCGACGCAGTACGGCAGCAGCCTCAACCACATGTGGAACCGATCCGCACACAACAGGACGCTCCGCATCCCCCCCCCCAACACCGAGCACAGCCGTAACACCAGGCGAGGGTTCAGATCCAGGCGCAGCAGCAGGAGATGAGGAAGACGTAGACGACTCGCAGAGACCATCCAGGAGACCTCGGGAGCAACTGGCACAGCGAAGGGACCAGCAACAGGAGCCACTGCATCACCCGGAGGAGGGACAGCAACCACCGGGGGCATGTCGGGTGACGCAGGGGGGGCTGCATCAGCAGCAAACGGAACCTGCCCCACCTCATCTCCGGAATCCACGCCCGAGGGAGCGGCGGGAAATCCTCTTCCTGGAACAAGTTGACAGGGCAGCAGGGGCCTCAGAGCACCCAGCAGCCTGATGCCCTAACTGGCCACATCGGAAAAAGTACGGGGCTGCGGGCATAATACACCCGAACGTAGTAACCCAGCAGCCGGACAGAAGATGGATATCCGACCGCAGGCGCATACCTAAGGTAGGATGTTCGTCTGCTTCCCAGCATACTTCCCCGAGGAAAGCGTGTTCACCCGCACACTGATGACAGTACATACCTCCCAAAGAAGCGCGGAGAAGGTCTTCAGGGAACTCGAGGGGCGCACCGTGCACACTGACATAAGTCAGGGCACCACTGCGGTCCGAAACTGCAACGGAGCCGGCGCCATCCGGCATCGGCAACGAACGCCCTTCGTACCGACGGAGGAAGTCCCGATACTCCTCCTCCCTCACGAACTTGACAATCACTCGGTGGGCCGTAACAAGCTCAACTCCGTAGACAGCCTCCACGGGGACACGAAGCATGTCACACATCACTAACTCAACGGCTGGATAACCAGCCTTACCAGAGAACTCCAGACCCACGGAATTCTGACGCAGAACAGGAGGAAGTGAAGGCCCCCCATGGCAGAACCGCCACGTCAGCACGCAGCCAGCCGGGCAACAACTCTGGGAGGGCAGCGACGCCCCACCAACTGGCGACCAAACAGCTAACAACACCAGCAGTCACGGAGGGACACGTCCGCACTCCACGGCTGCTCAGGGTCAACTCATCTGTTAAGTGTTTGTTTTAGGGTTAGGAATCCCATTAGTGTTTTATAGGCATACTCAGTACCCTCATCTTGTTATTTGACTCATATAGTTATTTCATTAGTTATAAACTTAGGGACAGAAAGAAGGTAAGTTGATGTCTTATTAATTAATTCTGTTGTAGTAATAATTCGTTCCCACAGACCGGAACTGAGTTCTTGCTGGCACCTCGAGATAAACTTATGCTCCCACACTTTTATCAACCTTCTGGATAATTTAATGAAGAAATTAAATTCTTCAGAGGAAGCTCAGAAGAAATTTTGGGTTGGATAAAGACAAGCTCTGAAGACAGTTGGGTTGGATAAAGACAAGCTGTAGAGGAAGATGGTTTTAATAGGAATGATTTGTAGAGAAACAAAATGTTGAATGAGTACAAGCTGCAGAGAAAGCGCGTGTTAAATGGAATAAGCTGTATCAAATCCATATAAAAAATATATAAAATGTGGGGTATCTTCTACAACACGTGGAGAAGGATGTTATGGGTAAGGGGGAACATGAGGCTAGGGTAATTAAGACACCGGGGAAGCAGACACGCTCCACTACCCTTTGTCACCATGGCACCGACCTGGACCCCCTTGTTTCTCTCTGATGGTTCACAGCTGAGGCTGCGACCACTATGGTTAAGTCTGTGTATAATGCAAATGCAATTGTGAACTTGCTTAATAACTACACTTCA
>WNGS01055315.1:0-11413 GCA_020271785.1 Procambarus virginalis
CCACTAGAGCTGGTGACACACCAAGAACACTGGTGACAGTCCACTAGAGCTGGTGACAGTCCACTAGAGCTGGTGACAGTCCACTAGAGCTGGTGACAGTCCACTAGAGCTGGTGACACACAAAAAAACTGGTGACAGTCCACTAGAGCTGGTGACACACCAAGAACACTGGTGGGACAGTCCACTAGAGCTGGTGACAGTCCACTAGAGCTGGTGACCCACCAAGAACATGGTGACAGAACAGTACTAGAGCTGGTGACACACCAAGAACACTGGTGACAGTCCACTAGAGCTGGTGACACACCAAGAACACTGGTGACAGTCCACTAGAGCTGGTGACACACCAAGAACACTGGTGACAGTCCACTAGAGCTGGTGACACACCAAGAACACTGGTGACAGTCCACTAGAGCTGGTGACAGTCCACTAGAGCTGGTGACAGTCCACTAGAGCTGGTGACAGTCCACTAGAGCTGGTGACAGTCCACTAGAGCTGGTGACAGTCCACTAGAGCTGGTGACACACCAAGAACACTGGTGACAGTCCACTAGAGCTGGTGACACACCAAGAACACTGGTGACAGTCCACTAGAGCTGGTGACACACCAAGAACACTGGTGACAGTCCACTAGAGCTGGTGACACACCAAGAACACTGGTGACAGTCCACTAGAGCTGGTGACACACCAAGAACACTGGTGACAGTCCACTAGAGCTGGTGACACACCAAGAACACTGGTGACAGTCCACTAGAGCTGGTGACACACCAAGAACACTGGTGACAGCCCACTAGAGCTGGTGACACACCAAGACCACTGGTGACAGTCCACTAGAGCTGGTGACAGTCCACTAGAGCTGGTGACACACCAAGAGCACTGGTGACAGTCCACTAGAGCTGGTGACAGTCCACTAGAGCTGGTGACACACCAAGAACACTGGTGACAGTCCACTAGAGCTGGTGACACACCAAGAACACTGGTGACAGTCCACTAGAGCTGGTGACAGTCCACTAGAGCTGGTGACACACCAAGAACACTGGTGACAGTCCACTAGAGCTGGTGACACACCAAGAACACTGGTGACAGTCCACTAGAGCTGGTGACACACCAAAACACTGGTGACAGTCCACTAGAGCTGGTGACACACCAAGAACACTGGTGACAGTCCACTAGAGCTGGTGACACACCAAGAACACTGGTGACAGTCCACTAGAGCTGGTGACACACCAGAGCTGGTGACAGTCCACTAGAGCTGGTGACACACCAAGAACACTGGTGACAGTCCACTAGAGCTGGTGACACACCAAGAACACTGGTGACAGTCCACTAGAGCTGGTGACAGTCCACTAGAGCTGGTGACAGTCCACTAGAGCTGGTGACAGTCCACTAGAGCTGGTGACACACCAAGAACACTGGTGACAGTCCACTAGAGCTGGTGACACACCAAGAACACTGGTGACAGTCCACTAGAGCTGGTGACACACCAAGAACACTGGTGACAGTCCACTAGAGCTGGTGACACACCAAGAACACTGGTGACAGTCCACTAGAGCTGGTGACACACCAAGAACACTGGTGACAGTCCACTAGAGCTGGTGACACACCAAGAACACTGGTGACAGTCCACTAGAGCTGGTGACACACCAAGAACACTGGTGACAGTCCACTAGAGCTGGTGACACACCAAGAACACTGGTGACAGTCCACTAGAGCTGGTGACAGTCCACTAGAGCTGGTGACACACCAAGAGCACTGGTGACAGTCCACTAGAGCTGGTGACAGTCCACTAGAGCTGGTGACACACCAAGAACACTGGTGACAGTCCACTAGAGCTGGTGACACCAAGAACACTGGTGACAGTCCACTAGAGCTGGTGACAGTCCACTAGAGCTGGTGACACACCAAGAACACTGGTGACAGTCCACTAGAGCTGGTGACACACCAAGAACACTGGTGACAGTCCACTAGAGCTGGTGACACACCAAAACACTGGTGACAGTCCACTAGAGCTGGTGACACACCAAGAACACTGGTGACAGTCCACTAGAGCTGGTGACACACCAAGAACACTGGTGACAGTCCACTAGAGCTGGTGACAGTCCACTAGAGCTGGTGACAGTCCACTAGAGCTGGTGACACACAAGAACACTGGTGACAGTCCACTAGAGCTGGTGACACACCAAGAACACTGGTGACAGTCCACTAGAGCTGGTGACAGTCCACTAGAGCTGGTGACACACCAAGAACACTGGTGACAGTCCACTAGAGCTGGTGACACACCAAGAACACTGGTGACAGTCCACTAGAGCTGGTGACACACCAAGAACACTGGTGACAGTCCACTAGAGCTGGTGACACACCAAGAACACTGGTGACAGTCCACTAGAGCTGGTGACACACCAAGAACACTGGTGACAGTCCACTAGAGCTGGTGACACACCAAGAACACTGGTGACAGTCCACTAGAGCTGGTGACACACCAAGAACACTGGTGACAGTCCACTAGAGCTGGTGACAGTCCACTAGAGCTGGTGACACACCAAGAACACTGGTGACAGTCCACTAGAGCTGGTGACACACCAAGAACACTGGTGACAGTCCACTAGAGCTGGTGACACACCAAGAACACTGGTGACAGTCCACTAGAGCTGGTGACACACCAAGAACACTGGTGACAGTCCACTAGAGCTGGTGACAGTCCACTAGAGCTGGTGACACACCAAGAACACTGGTGACAGTCCACTAGAGCTGGTGACACACCAAGAACACTGGTGACAGTCCACTAGAGCTGGTGACAGTCCACTAGAGCTGGTGACACACCAAGAACACTGGTGACAGTCACTAGAGCTGGTGACACACCAAGAACACTGGTGACAGTCCACTAGAGCTGGTGACACACCAAGAACACTGGTGACAGTCCACTAGAGCTGGTGACACACCAAGAACACTGGTGACAGTCCACTAGAGCTGGTGACAGTCCACTAGAGCTGGTGACAGTCCACTAGAGCTGGTGACAGCCACTAGAGCTGGTGACACACCAAGAACACTGGTGACAGTCCACTAGAGCTGGTGACACACCAAGAACACTGGTGACAGTCCACTAGAGCTGGTGACAGTCCACTAGAGCTGGTGACACACCAAGAACACTGGTGACAGTCCACTAGAGCTGGTGACACACCAAGAACACTGGTGACAGTCCACTAGAGCTGGTGACACACCAAGAACACTGGTGACAGTCCACTAGAGCTGGTGACACACCAAGAACACTGGTGACAGTCCACTAGAGCTGGTGACAGTCCACTAGAGCTGGTGACAGTCCACTAGAGCTGGTGACAGTCCACTAGAGCTGGTGACACACCAAGAACACTGGTGACAGTCCACTAGAGCTGGTGACACACCAAGAACACTGGTGACAGTCCACTAGAGCTGGTGACACACCAAGAACACTGGTGACAGTCCACTAGAGCTGGTGACACACCAAGAACACTGGTGACAGTCCACTAGAGCTGGTGACACACCAAGAACACTGGTGACAGTCCACTAGAGCTGGTGACACACCAAGAACACTGGTGACAGTCCACTAGAGCTGGTGACACACCAAGAACACTGGTGACAGTCCACTAGAGCTGGTGACACACCAAGAACACTGGTGACAGTCCACTAGAGCTGGTGACAGTCCACTAGAGCTGGTGACACACCAAGAACACTGGTGACAGTCCACTAGAGCTGGTGACACACCAAGAACACTGGTGACAGTCCACTAGAGCTGGTGACACACCAAGAACACTGGTGACAGTCCACTAGAGCTGGTGACACACCAAGAACACTGGTGACAGTCCACTAGAGCTGGTGACAGTCCACTAGAGCTGGTGACACACCAAGAACACTGGTGACAGTCCACTAGAGCTGGTGACACACCAAGAACACTGGTGACAGTCCACTAGAGCTGGTGACACACCAAGAACACTGGTGACAGTCCACTAGAGCTGGTGACACACCAAGAACACTGGTGACAGTCCACTAGAGCTGGTGACAGTCCACTAGAGCTGGTGACACACCAAGAACACTGGTGACAGTCCACTAGAGCTGGTGACACACCAAGAACACTGGTGACAGTCCACTAGAGCTGGTGACACACCAAGAACACTGGTGACAGTCCACTAGAGCTGGTGACACACCAAGAACACTGGTGACAGTCCACTAGAGCTGGTGACACACCAAGAACACTGGTGACAGTCCACTAGAGCTGGTGACACACCAAGAACACTGGTGACAGTCCACTAGAGCTGGTGACACACCAAGAACACTGGTGACAGTCCACTAGAGCTGGTGACAGTCCACTAGAGCTGGTGACACACCAAGAACACTGGTGACAGTCCACTAGAGCTGGTGACACACCAAGAACACTGGTGACAGTCCACTAGAGCTGGTGACACACCAAGAACACTGGTGACAGTCCACTAGAGCTGGTGACACACCAAGAACACTGGTGACAGTCCACTAGAGCTGGTGACAGTCCACTAGAGCTGGTGACACACCAAGAACACTGGTGACAGTCCACTAGAGCTGGTGACACACCAAGAACACTGGTGACAGTCCACTAGAGCTGGTGACAGTCCACTAGAGCTGGTGACACACCAAGAACACTGGTGACAGTCACTAGAGCTGGTGACACACCAAGAACACTGGTGACAGTCCACTAGAGCTGGTGACACACCAAGAACACTGGTGACAGTCCACTAGAGCTGGTGACACACCAAGAACACTGGTGACAGTCCACTAGAGCTGGTGACAGTCCACTAGAGCTGGTGACAGTCCACTAGAGCTGGTGACAGCCACTAGAGCTGGTGACACACCAAGAACACTGGTGACAGTCCACTAGAGCTGGTGACACACCAAGAACACTGGTGACAGTCCACTAGAGCTGGTGACAGTCCACTAGAGCTGGTGACACACCAAGAACACTGGTGACAGTCCACTAGAGCTGGTGACACACCAAGAACACTGGTGACAGTCCACTAGAGCTGGTGACACACCAAGAACACTGGTGACAGTCCACTAGAGCTGGTGACACACCAAGAACACTGGTGACAGTCCACTAGAGCTGGTGACAGTCCACTAGAGCTGGTGACAGTCCACTAGAGCTGGTGACAGTCCACTAGAGCTGGTGACAGTCCACTAGAGCTGGTGACACACCAAGAACACTGGTGACAGTCCACTAGAGCTGGTGACACACCAAGAACACTGGTGACAGTCCACTAGAGCTGGTGACACACCAAGAACACTGGTGACAGTCCACTAGAGCTGGTGACACACCAAGAACACTGGTGACAGTCCACTAGAGCTGGTGACACACCAAGAACACTGGTGACAGTCCACTAGAGCTGGTGACACACCAAGAACACTGGTGACAGTCCACTAGAGCTGGTGACACACCAAGAACACTGGTGACAGCCCACTAGAGCTGGTGACACACCAAGAACACTGGTGACAGTCCACTAGAGCTGGTGACAGTCCACTAGAGCTGGTGACACACCAAGAACACTGGTGACAGTCCACTAGAGCTGGTGACACACCAAGAACACTGGTGACAGTCCACTAGAGCTGGTGACACACCAAGAACACTGGTGACAGTCCACTAGAGCTGGTGACACACCAAGAACACTGGTGACAGTCCACTAGAGCTGGTGACAGTCCACTAGAGCTGGTGACACACCAAGAACACTGGTGACAGTCCACTAGAGCTGGTGACACACCAAGAACACTGGTGACAGTCCACTAGAGCTGGTGACACACCAAGAACACTGGTGACAGTCCACTAGAGCTGGTGACACACCAAGAACACTGGTGACAGTCCACTAGAGCTGGTGACACACCAAGAACACTGGTGACAGTCCACTAGAGCTGGTGACAGTCCACTAGAGCTGGTGACACACCAAGCACTGGTGACAGTCCACTAGAGCTGGTGACAGTCCACTAGAGCTGGTGACACACCAAGAACACTGGTGACAGTCCACTAGAGCTGGTGACAGTCCACTAGAGCTGGTGACACACCAAGAACACTGGTGACAGTCCACTAGAGCTGGTGACACACCAAGAACACTGGTGACAGCCCACTAGAGCTGGTGACAGTCCACTAGAGCTGGTGACACACCAAGAACACTGGTGACAGTCACTAGAGCTGGTGACACACCAAGAACACTGGTGACAGTCCACTAGAGCTGGTGACACACCAAGAACACTGGTGACAGTCCACTAGAGCTGGTGACACACCAAGAACACTGGTGACAGTCCACTAGAGCTGGTGACAGTCCACTAGAGCTGGTGACAGTCCACTAGAGCTGGTGACACACCAAGAACACTGGTGACAGTCCACTAGAGCTGGTGACACACCAAGAACACTGGTGACAGTCCACTAGAGCTGGTGACAGTCCACTAGAGCTGGTGACACACCAAGAACACTGGTGACAGTCCACTAGAGCTGGTGACACACCAAGAACACTGGTGACAGTCCACTAGAGCTGGTGACACACCAAGAACACTGGTGACAGTCCACTAGAGCTGGTGACACACCAAGAACACTGGTGACAGTCCACTAGAGCTGGTGACACACCAAGAACACTGGTGACAGTCCACTAGAGCTGGTGACAGTCCACTAGAGCTGGTGACAGTCCACTAGAGCTGGTGACAGTCCACTAGAGCTGGTGACAGTCCACTAGAGCTGGTGACAGTCCACTAGAGCTGGTGACACACCAAGAACACTGGTGACAGTCCACTAGAGCTGGTGACACACCAAGAACACTGGTGACAGTCCACTAGAGCTGGTGACACACCAAGAACACTGGTGACAGTCCACTAGAGCTGGTGACACACCAAGAACACTGGTGACAGTCCACTAGAGCTGGTGACACACCAAGAACACTGGTGACAGTCCACTAGAGCTGGTGACACACCAAGAACACTGGTGACAGTCCACTAGAGCTGGTGACACACCAAGAACACTGGTGACAGTCCACTAGAGCTGGTGACACACCAAGACCACTGGTGACAGTCCACTAGAGCTGGTGACAGTCCACTAGAGCTGGTGACACACCAAGAGCACTGGTGACAGTCCACTAGAGCTGGTGACAGTCCACTAGAGCTGGTGACACACCAAGAACACTGGTGACAGTCCACTAGAGCTGGTGACACACCAAGAACACTGGTGACAGTCCACTAGAGCTGGTGACAGTCCACTAGAGCTGGTGACACACCAAGAACACTGGTGACAGTCCACTAGAGCTGGTGACAGTCCACTAGAGCTGGTGACAGTCCACTAGAGCTGGTGACAGTCCACTAGAGCTGGTGACACACCAAGAACACTGGTGACAGTCCACTAGAGCTGGTGACACACCAAGAACACTGGTGACAGTCCACTAGAGCTGGTGACAGTCCACTAGAGCTGGTGACACACCAAGAACACTGGTGACAGTCCACTAGAGCTGGTGACACACCAAGAACACTGGTGACAGTCCACTAGAGCTGGTGACACACCAAGAACACTGGTGACAGTCCACTAGAGCTGGTGACACACCAAGAACACTGGTGACAGTCCACTAGAGCTGGTGACACACCAAGAACACTGGTGACAGTCCACTAGAGCTGGTGACAGTCCACTAGAGCTGGTGACAGTCCACTAGAGCTGGTGACAGTCCACTAGAGCTGGTGACACACAAAGAACACTGGTGACAGTCCACTAGAGCTGGTGACACACCAAGAACACTGGTGACAGTCCACTAGAGCTGGTGACACACCAAGAACACTGGTGACAGTCCACTAGAGCTGGTGACACACCAAGAACACTGGTGACAGTCCACTAGAGCTGGTGACACACCAAGAACACTGGTGACAGTCCACTAGAGCTGGTGACACACCAAGAACACTGGTGACAGTCCACTAGAGCTGGTGACACACCAAGAACACTGGTGACAGTCCACTAGAGCTGGTGACACACCAAGAACACTGGTGACAGTCCACTAGAGCTGGTGACAGTCCACTAGAGCTGGTGACACACCAAGAACACTGGTGACAGTCCACTAGAGCTGGTGACACACCAAGAACACTGGTGACAGTCCACTAGAGCTGGTGACAGTCCACTAGAGCTGGTGACACACCAAGAACACTGGTGACAGTCCACTAGAGCTGGTGACACACCAAGAACACTGGTGACAGTCCACTAGAGCTGGTGACACACCAAAACACTGGTGACAGTCCACTAGAGCTGGTGACACACCAAGAACACTGGTGACAGTCCACTAGAGCTGGTGACACACCAAGAACACTGGTGACAGTCCACTAGAGCTGGTGACAGTCCACTAGAGCTGGTGACAGTCCACTAGAGCTGGTGACACACCAAGAACACTGGTGACAGTCCACTAGAGCTGGTGACACACCAAGAACACTGGTGACAGTCCACTAGAGCTGGTGACACACCAAGAACACTGGTGACAGTCCACTAGAGCTGGTGACACACCAAGAACACTGGTGACAGTCCACTAGAGCTGGTGACAGTCCACTAGAGCTGGTGACACACCAAGAACACTGGTGACAGTCCACTAGAGCTGGTGACACACCAAGAACACTGGTGACAGTCCACTAGAGCTGGTGACACACCAAGAACACTGGTGACAGTCCACTAGAGCTGGTGACACACCAAGAACACTGGTGACAGTCCACTAGAGCTGGTGACAGTCCACTAGAGCTGGTGACACACCAAGAACACTGGTGACAGTCCACTAGAGCTGGTGACACACCAAGAACACTGGTGACAGTCCACTAGAGCTGGTGACAGTCCACTAGAGCTGGTGACACACCAAGAACACTGGTGACAGTCACTAGAGCTGGTGACACACCAAGAACACTGGTGACAGTCCACTAGAGCTGGTGACACACCAAGAACACTGGTGACAGTCCACTAGAGCTGGTGACAGTCCACTAGAGCTGGTGACAGTCCACTAGAGCTGGTGACAGTCCACTAGAGCTGGTGACAGTCCACTAGAGCTGGTGACACACCAAGAACACTGGTGACAGTCCACTAGAGCTGGTGACACACCAAGAACACTGGTGACAGTCCACTAGAGCTGGTGACACACCAAGAACACTGGTGACAGTCCACTAGAGCTGGTGACACACCAAGAACACTGGTGACAGTCCACTAGAGCTGGTGACACACCAAGAACACTGGTGACAGTCCACTAGAGCTGGTGACACACCAAGAACACTGGTGACAGTCCACTAGAGCTGGTGACACACCAAGAACACTGGTGACAGTCCACTAGAGCTGGTGACACACCAAGAACACTGGTGACAGTCCACTAGAGCTGGTGACAGTCCACTAGAGCTGGTGACACACCAAGAGCACTGGTGACAGTCCACTAGAGCTGGTGACAGTCCACTAGAGCTGGTGACACACCAAGAACACTGGTGACAGTCCACTAGAGCTGGTGACACACCAAGAACACTGGTGACAGTCCACTAGAGCTGGTGACAGTCCACTAGAGCTGGTGACACACCAAGAACACTGGTGACAGTCCACTAGAGCTGGTGACACACCAAGAACACTGGTGACAGTCCACTAGAGCTGGTGACACACCAAGAACACTGGTGACAGTCCACTAGAGCTGGTGACACACCAAGAACACTGGTGACAGTCCACTAGAGCTGGTGACACACCAAGACCACTGGTGACAGTCCACTAGAGCTGGTGACAGTCCACTAGAGCTGGTGACACACCAAGAGCACTGGTGACAGTCCACTAGAGCTGGTGACAGTCCACTAGAGCTGGTGACACACCAAGAACACTGGTGACAGTCCACTAGAGCTGGTGACACACAAGAACACTGGTGACAGTCCACTAGAGCTGGTGACACACCAAGAACACTGGTGACAGTCCACTAGAGCTGGTGACAGTCCACTAGAGCTGGTGACAGTCCACTAGAGCTGGTGACACACCAAGAACACTGGTGACAGTCCACTAGAGCTGGTGACACACCAAGAACACTGGTGACAGTCCACTAGAGCTGGTGACACACCAAGAACACTGGTGACAGTCCACTAGAGCTGGTGACAGTCCACTAGAGCTGGTGACAGTCCACTAGAGCTGGTGACAGTCCACTAGAGCTGGTGACACACCAAGAACACTGGTGACAGTCCACTAGAGCTGGTGACACACCAAGAACACTGGTGACAGTCCACTAGAGCTGTGACACACCAGAACACTGGTGACAGTCCACTAGAGCTGGTGACACACCAAGAACACTGGTGACAGTCCACTAGAGCTGGTGACACACCAAGAACACTGGTGACAGTCCACTAGAGCTGGTGACACACCAAGAACACTGGTGACAGTCCACTAGAGCTGGTGACAGTCCACTAGAGCTGGTGACACACCAAGAACACTGGTGACAGTCCACTAGAGCTGGTGACAGTCCACTAGAGCTGGTGACACCCAAGAACACTGGTGACAGTCCACTAGAGCTGGTGACACACCAAGAACACTGGTGACAGTCCACTAGAGCTGGTGACAGTCCACTAGAGCTGGTGACACACCAAGAACACTGGTGACAGTCCACTAGAGCTGGTGACACACCAAGAACACTGGTGACAGTCCACTAGAGCTGGTGACAGTCCACTAGAGCTGGTGACAGTCCACTAGAGCTGGTGACAGTCCACTAGAGCTGGTGACACACCAAGAACACTGGTGACAGTCCACTAGAGCTGGTGACACACCAAGAACACTGGTGACAGTCCACTAGAGCTGGTGACAGTCCACTAGAGCTGGTGACACACCAAGAACACTGGTGACAGTCCACTAGAGCTGGTGACACACCAAGAACACTGGTGACAGTCCACTAGAGCTGGTGACACACCAAGAACACTGGTGACAGTCCACTAGAGCTGGTGACACACCAAGAACACTGGTGACAGTCCACTAGAGCTGGTGACACACCAAGAACACTGGTGACAGTCCACTAGAGCTGGTGACACACCAAGAACACTGGTGACAGTCCACTAGAGCTGGTGACAGTCCACTAGAGCTGGTGACACACCAAGAACACTGGTGACAGTCCACTAGAGCTGGTGACACACCAAGAACACTGGTGACAGTCCACTAGAGCTGGTGACACACCAAGAACACTGGTGACAGTCCACTAGAGCTGGTGACACACCAAGAACACTGGTGACAGTCCACTAGAGCTGGTGACAGTCCACTAGAGCTGGTGACACACCAAGAACACTGGTGACAGTCCACTAGAGCTGGTGACACACCAAGAACACTGGTGACATCCCACTAGAGCTGGTGACAGTCCACTAGAGCTGGTGACACACCAGAACACTGGTGACAGCTCACTAGAGCTGGTGACACACCAAGACACTGG
>WNGS01055328.1:49996-60493 GCA_020271785.1 Procambarus virginalis
CACACACACACACACATACATACACACACACACAATACCCACACACACACACACATACACACACACACACACACATACACACACACACAGGGGCCTCATAGTCTGGTGGATAGCGCGCAGGACTCGTAATTCTGTGGCGATTCTGCGGGTTCGATTCCCGCACGAGGCAGAAACAAATGGGCAAAGTTCCTTTGTGTGTGTGTGTGTGGGTGTGTGTTAAAGAATGTAATTTTGATGGAAGTTTATAAGTTACTTTAGAGGTAGTGGTGTTTGGTTGGTTATCTTAGTAGTGGTGTATAGTTTGGTTATCTTAGTAGTGGTGTATAGTTTGGTTATCTTAGTAGTAGTGTATAGTTTGGTTATCTTAGCTGTGATGGTTATACTATTATCGCATGTTGGTTCCTTGTTTCTGTCTGTACGTGGCATATTTGGTTATCACAGGCTTAATTGGTTATCCCAGGCGGTATCTAGGTAGCCATCTAAGAAAGATAAAGGTCAGTTATCATAAGGTTGTACCCACTTTGGAGGTTATTTTAAAAGGGGTTGTGGGCCTCACGGGATAGTTTACACTACGAATGGTTCTCACTCAGGTCGCCGAACGAGACGAGGTTGTTAGCGAAGCATGGTGATTAACACCTTTATTACCTAAATTAACAATTTTGCCTAATCTGAGTCATTCAATTAGGTCTAAGTAACAAACGACTCTCGTTTATTATATAAAATATACAATTTAATATTTTACAATTACACAATATAAATATACATTTGTAGTTTCAGGATTTATATTGAACGTAAATTGCAGATATATATATATATAAATCCATTTATAAAGTTGTAAAAAGTTGAGTTGTAAACATTAATTGAAGGGATGTAGAGGTTTCGTTGTTCATGAGTCCTTCGGTCATGGCAGAATCGTGGTTAAAAGTCACGGACAAAAATTATCTTGGAAAGTAATGAAAGGAAATTGTCTCAATGTGTCATACATTTTACTTTTCTCTCCAGGCGGCTTCCTTGACCTTTTCCGCAGCCCCCTCGCTCTGTTGTACTGTTACTTGCTTTTGTCTACAGTCTGTGGAGGTTTGTACAGTCTGTGGAGGTTTTGTACAGTCTGTGGAGGTTTAGTGGTTGTTTTGTAGAGTCTGTGGAGGTTTAGTGGTTGTTTGTACAGTCTGTGGAGGTTTTGTACAGTCTGTGGATGTTTTGTACAGTCTGTGGAGGTTTTGTACAGTCTGTGGAGGTTTAGTGGTTGTTTTGTACAGTCTGTGGAGTTTGTACAGTCTGTGGATGTTTTGTACAGTCTGTGGAGGTTTTGTACAGTCTGTGGAGGTTTTGTACAGTCTGTGGAGGTTTTGTACAGTCTGTGGAGGTTTTGTACAGTCTGTGGAGGTTTGTACAGTCTGTGGAGGTTTGTACAGTCTGTGGAGGTTTGTACAGTCTGTGGAGGTTTGTACAGTCTGTGGAGGTTTGTACAGTCTGTGGAGGTTTGTACAGTCTGTGGAGGTTTGTACAGTCTGTGGAGGTTTTGTACAGTCTGTGGAGGTTTGTACAGTCTGTGGATGTTTTGTACAGTCTGTGGAGGTTTGTACAGCCTGTGGAGGTTTTGTACAGTCTGTGGAGGTTTAGTGGAGGTTTTGTACAGTCTGTGGAGGTTTTGTACAGACGGTGAACGTTCCCTACAGTCGGTGAAAGTTTCCTACAGTTAATGAACGTTCCCTACAGATGGTGGACGTCCTCACATACGATCATAATGCTCACCTTTTCTTTATTTGTAATATTAATCACTCCTTATCCATTCAGAGGGATTTCCTGTTTGAATGTTTCTTTCTTCCTTTTCAATTATTTTTGTCATCAGTGTATTGATTCTCTCTTGTTTATGCCTCGCGTGTGTCGTGTTTATCATCCTGTCTCTCTATCTCTCATTCGTGTCGCATTTACACCTTTTTTCAAGAGCAGGTTTTTCACATATGGTGTATTGTGCTAGGCTCACTTTCTCATCTTCCACACTTTCTAGCTCCTTCATTTCTCTCTCTCACCATCTGTAGCTTTCCCTGTCTTGACGGCTTGACAGACAAGCCAGTGCCACCTGTCTCAAATTTCCAGCGTGTTCCTTCAATCTGTCGATTCTTCCGTCTAATTCAATTCAAAATACTAAACAAAAAATTATTCTTAAATGTATAAATTTACACAAAATTGGACATTAATTTAAGTCACAATAATGCCATAGGTGATTATTTTTAATTATATATGATGCGTAATGTATGATGTATAATGATTTATTTAATTGGTAATATTTTTTTTGTTCTTGTTCATTTGGCTAGAACTTGTAGTCACTGCTAATTACATTCCCTGGGCCGTCATAACCAGGTGAGTTGATTACCTTTACTACTTGTTGGTTAGTTGGTGTAATTAGGCAGTTTATAATGACGGGGAAGTGAATCCAGCGTCGCCAGGTGTGGACAGTTGTGTGTTGTGGAGAGAACACACATCTTTATATACCACCACCAGCATCCCTGGTGGTGGTGGTGGTGGTGGTGGTGGTGGTGCTGCTGGTGCTGCTGGTGGTGGTGGTGCTGATGGTGGTGGTGGTGCTGCTGCTGGTGGTGGTGGTGGTGGTGGTGCTGCTGGTGCTGGTGGTGGTGCTGCTGCTGGTGGTGGTGGTCAGCTGTGAGAGCGGGTCGGGGACATCTGTGGCCAACTGAGTCGTAAATCAGCGACACCGTAGTGGGAGGGGCGCGTTCCTCCTCCACTGACTTTCCTTCCCTTCTCCTCCCCCATTTCCTCCCTCCTTCCCCATTTACCCTTTAAAATTTCCCCTCTCACCCTTCACAAACTGCCCTACCCATCAGATTCACCTTCCACCCTTCACAACTCTGCCCCCCATCTTTCAGAACCTCGACCCTTGGGGGGAAAAAATGTTTTCAAATGGAATGGTATTTGTGAGGATAGAATCCAGTCGCTTGAGGCTAGCTGGCTTAGCTCAACTTCCCCAGTAATGGCTGTTGGGTATGTGCCCATCATGGGCAGGCCGGTGTTGGCACCAAGGAAAAGAGTGCCAGGTGACACTGTGCCAAAGGCTACCCCCCACGACAATTCTTGCAATATAATTAATGTTCCTGGAAATATTATTTTTACTCCTATATATATTGTAAAATATTATGTACCGAGCAGCTAAATATAATAAAAATATTCTATGATTTTTGCCTATAATTGTGTGTAATAAGGAAGTGGTGAGGTAGCTGTACGGGGATTGCGGGGGGGGGGGGGATTGTAGATCTTTTGGGTTGTGAGTTATTAGGTTGTGGTAGTTGGGAAGGGGTGTGGAGATGGGGTAATGCGCCTCCCCCCCCCCTCCTTCCTGCAAACTGCGATGCATTTTATCTGATCATTAATCATGAAGATTCTCTCTCTCTCTCTTTCTCCCCTAAGGGAGAGAGAGAGAGAGAGAGAGAGAGAGAGAGAGAGAGAGAGAGACAGCGCGACCCTCCCTCATCTCATCCTCTCGAAACCTCTCCAACCTGTCCTTCACAACCTCAACAACTCCATCAAACACCCCAACCCCCTTCCCTCACTTTCCTGGACTCCCACTCCCCTCAGGGAACCCCTACGTTCACCCCCTAGAACCCTCTCCGCCCTCACCTCTTTCCCCTCTGCGACTTCATTTTCTGGTGTAGGGCGACGCCATCTTCCGCCTGTCGCTGTAATTGAGATGAATTTCTCTCATCTTTTCAAGGTATCTGCTCTGGGAGGCTGAGACGGAGGATAGTCTGAGAGGTGCGGGGCCTAGCCTGAGGTGGGTGGGGGTCTAGCCCTGAGGTGGGCTGTGAGCCTTGCCTAAGGGGGGGGGTGGAAATGGGCTAGCCTCAGGGATTGAGAGGCCGAGCCTTCGGGGAGGTTGTGGTGACCAATGTTGTGGCTCAGACTAACCCTGCAGGAGGCTAGGGGCTAGGGCTAGGGCTAGTCCGAGAATAGTCGGGGTCTGTGGGAGCTTTCTTCAGGCCCATAGGCTATACCGACGGTTGTAGCGGTTGTAAAAAAAAAAACAGAAATATTGTAAATATAAAAAACAACCTTTCTGTGAATGCAACTCAGGGAAAAACGCGCGTATACCTATAGGAAAGAGAAACGGTGGATAAAAGAGAGAGAGAGAGAGAGAGAGAGAGAGAGAGAGAGAGAGAGAGAGAGAGAGAGAGAGAGAGAGAGATATGGTGGTGGTGGTGGTGTGGTGGTGGTGGTGGTAACATTTACCTGTGTAGGTGTGTGACTCTGGACACTTTTATGTGCGTTGAAGTTGGCACTCACGCGGGATACTCTCTCCCTAGCTCACTCTATATATAAGCCAGAGTACTAAACTACTGTTGGACTTTCAATGGGTTTTCTCCTCTTGCATTTTTTTTAAATCATGTGATCTGTGACACACACACACACACACACACACACACACACACACACACACACACACACACACACACACACACACACACACACACACACACACACACACGCGCAAAAAAAAAAAAGAGACCTGGGTGTGGACGTAACACCTAATCTATCTCCTGAGGCACATATAAATAGGATAACGACAGCAGCGTACTCTACACTGGCAAAAGTTAGAACATCATTCAGAAACCTAAGTAAGGAGGCATTTAGGGCTCTTTACACTGCCTACGTGAGGCCAGTCTTAGAGTATGCCGCCTCATCATGGAGTCCCCATCTGAAGAAGCATATAATGAAACTGGAAAGGTTCAGAGGTTTGCAACGAGACTCGTCCCAGAGCTACGAGGGATGGGTATGAGGAGCGCCTGGGGGAACTATGCCTTACGACACTAGAAAGAATGGAGAGAGGGGACATGATAGGAACGTATAAAATACTGGAAACTCAGATGAGTCACAGAGATGTTAGGAAGTTTTCTTTAGCGTGAGAGTAGTGGTAAAATGGAATGCACTTAAGGAACAGGTTGTGGAAGCCAATACTATTCATAATTTTAAAACCAGGTATGATAGGGAAATGGGACAGGAGTCATTGCTGTAAACAACTGATGCTCGAAAGGCGGGATCCAAGAGTCAATGCTCGATCCTGCAGACACATATAGGTGAGTACACACACACACACACACACACACACACACACACACACACACACACACACACACACACGCGCGCGCGCGCAAAAAAAGAGACGCGCAAAAAGAGAGATAGCGTGCAGGACAAATAGGTGAGTACAAATAGGTGAGTACACACACACACACACACACACACACACACACACACACACACACACACACACACACACACAAATTTCCCGCGGGGATGTTAATTTTGGTGGTGTCAGCACCCGGAGTGGAGGTTTCTAGTGTAACTCCCGCACTGGCACTCTCTGGATGAGTGCCCGTGGCACGAGGGTGACGGCACCCAGGCAGGGGCCACAGTCGAGTGCCTCTCACCCCTCAGTGCCTTGTCAATATGCCACGGCATCTATGTTGCTGGTTAGATCCCAATTAGTTTAGGAATTAATGGACTGTGTGAGGGCGTGTGTGTGTGTTCACCTAGTTGAATTTACCTACTTGAATTTACGTAGTTTTATTTACCTAGTTGTATTTACCTAGTTGTGCGGGGGTTGAGCTCTGCTCTTTCGGCCCGCCTCTCAACTGTCAATCAACTGTTACTAACTACTAACTAATTTTTATATTTTTTTCACACACACACACACACACACACACACACACACACACACAGGTAACCAGGTAACCTGGTGGATAGCGTGCAGGACTTGTAATTCTGTGGCGCGGGTTCGATTCCCTCACCCGCAGAAACAAATGGGCAAAGTTTCTTTCACCCTGAATGCCCCTGTTACCTAGCAGTAATAGGTACCTGGGAGTTAGTAAGCTGTCACGGGCTGCTTCCCGGGGTGTGTGTGGGTGTGGAAAAAAAATAGTAGTTAGTGTAGTTAGTAAACAGTTGATTGACAGTTGAGAGGCGGGCCGAAAGAGCAAAGCTCAACCCCCGTAAAATACAACTAAGTGAATACACACACACACAAACACACACACACACACACGTGTGTAATGTAATGAAGATAGATGTAGGGAGCAGGAGGCCAGATACAAGGTGTCATCTGGGAAATAAATACTTCAAGAGTCAGAGAAAAAAAGGCTTGGGGGTGATATCACGCAAGACCTGTCTCCTGCAGCCCATATCAAGAGGATAACATCAGCGGCATATGCCAGGCTGGCCAACATAAGAACGGCATTCAGAAACTTGTGTAGGAATCATTCGGAACTTTGTATACCACATATGTCAGTATGCGGCTCCAGCATGGAGTCCATATCTAGTCAAGAATAAGACTAAACTGGAAAAGGTTCAAAGGTTTGCCACCAGACTAGTACCCGAGCTGAGAGGCATGAGCTACGAGGAGAGACTACGGGAATTAACCTCACTTCGCTGGAAGACAAAAGAGTTAGGGGGGACATGATCACCACATTCAAGATTCTGAAGGAAATTCATAGGGTAGATAAAGACAGTCTATTTAACGCAAGGGGCACACGCACTAGGGGACACAGGTGGAAACTGAGTGCCCAAATGAGCCACAGAGATATTAGAAAGAACTTTTTTACTGTCAGAGTGGTTGACAAATGGAATGCATTAGGAAGTGATGTGGTGGAGGTATGTGTGAGGATGTGGTGGTATGGACAACTCCATACACAGTTTCAAGTGTAGATATGATAGAGCCCAATAGGCTCAGGGACCTGTACACCTGTTGATTGACGGTTGAGAGGCGGGACCAAAAACAGAGCTCAAACCCCCAAGCACATTTAGGTGAGTACACACACACACACACACACACACACACACACACACACACAAACACACACACACAACACACACACACTCCAGAAAGCAGCCGTAGCAGCTGTCTAACTACCAGGTACTATTTACTGCTAGGTAACAGGCGACCAGGGTTAAGGAAACTCTGCCCATCTGTCTCCGCCGGGTGCAGGGATCGAACCCTATGTCCTAGGTCCACGAGTCTAGAGCGCTGTCCACTCAGCTACCCAGTCCCCCATCACGTACATCACCTAACTACAGCGTCAGATCCTCCGAGGGTTTCTGCAACATTTCCTGCAACACAAGGGCAAGATGTTGAGTGCATACACTCATGTAATTATCAGGAGAAAGCACTAAGCCAGTGTGGACTGTCCAGCACTTTAAAGGGATATGAGGACAGGAGCTGGATATAAGAACCATCAGGGATAACGAACGAGATGACAAGAAAAACCTACAACAAATTCGGATTAAAAAACAAGAATAGAATAACAACCAAACTCCCGACACGAAAGAGAAAATGAAGGATGAGACAATAAAATGACAAGGAAAAAAAAGAAACAATGAAGATGGAGAGATGATAACAACGTGGGTGAGTAGAGGATAAAAGGGGAGATGGAAGGGATGAGGAGAGAGGTGAGAGAGGTGAGAGAGAGAGAGAGAGAGAGAGAGAGAGAGAGAGGAGAGAGAGAGAGAGAGAGAGAGGGAGGAATGTAAACGATGAGGGGAGGCAGAGATGGTGCTAGGGAGAGGAGGGAAAGTGAGAGGTAATTGGAGGAAGGGAGAGGGAAGAGGTGTTAAGAGGAACAGGGATACCAACCGTTGCAGTGTGAGCAGAGGCCTCGTGTTTTTGTTATTGGTAGATGAGGGGAGGGAGGTGATGAGGAGGTGAGGGGGAGGATAGATGGGGAGGGTAGATGAGATGAGGGGGAAGGTAGATGAGGTGGGGGGAGGGTAGATAACGAGTAGGGAGTGGGTAGGAGGTAGGTAGATTGTATAGGGCACGGCACTGCACAGAAAAACAATGCCAGCTAAGTGCCAACACCCAATGTGCGAATGAAATGTGGACACGGTCATGTAATCGCATCTCAGGCCGTATTAAAACTATATTGCGAACTTGGACAGTTAATTTTCAACTTCCATCGCAAGTGAAGAAAACATAAACATCAGAGAAAGTTCGTGCTAGAATCATTCATCTCACCCGGTCTGAAGATTCAATAATACAGTCTATAAATCACAAGTGGTTCAAAAACAGGCCAAACAACAGTTTGCAAATCTATATACACTGGTTGATACCTGGTGATACTGGTGATACCTGGTTGATGGGGTTCTGGGAGTTCTTCTACTCCCCAAGCCCGGCCCGAGGCCAGGCTTGACTTGTGAGAGTTTGGTCACTAGGCTGTTGCTTGGACCGCCCGCAGGCCCACAGGCCCACATACCCACCACAGCCGGTTGGTCCGGCACTCCTTGGAGGATAAATCTAGTTTCCTCTGAAGATGTCCACGGTTGTTCCGGCAATATTTCTTATGCTTGCTGGGAGGACGTTGAACAACCGCGGACCTCTGATGTTTATAGTGTTCTCTGATTGTGCCTATGGCACCTTGCTCTTCACTGGTTCTATTCTGCATTTTCTTCCATATCGTTCACTCCAGTACGTCGTTATTTTACTGTGAGATTTGGTACCTGGCCTCCAGTATCTTCCATGTGTATATTATTTGATATCTCTCTCGTCTTCTTTCTAGTGAGTACATTTGGAGAGCTTTGAGACGATCCCAATAATTTAGGTGCTTTACCTCGTCTATGCGTGCCGTATATGTTCTCTGTATTCCCTCTATTTCAGCAATCTCTCCTGCTCTGAAGGGGGAAGTGAGTACTGAGCAGTACTCAAGACGGGACAACACAAGTGACTTGAAGAGTACAACCATTGTGATGGATCCCTGGATTTGAAAGTTCTCGTAATCCATCCTATCATTTTTCTGGCTGTCGCAATATTTGCTTGGTTATGCTCCCTAAACGTTAGGTCGTCAGACATTATTATTCCCAAATCCTTTACATGTGTTTTCCTACTATGGGTACATTTGTTGTGTTTTGTACTCTGTATTATGTTTAAGGTCCTCATTTTTACCGTACCTGAGTACCTGGAATTTATCACTGTTAACATCATGTTATTTTCTGATGCCCAGTCGAAAACTTTATTAATATCAGCTTGAAGTTTTTCAATGTCTTCAGCCGAGGTAATTTTCATACTGATTTTTGTGTCGTCTGCAAAGGATGATACGAAGCTGTGACTTGTATTTTGTCTATATCTGATATGAGAATAAGGAAAAGCAGCGGTGCAAGGACTGTACCCTGAGGTACAGAGCTTTTAACTGCACTTGGACTAGATTTTATATGGTTGACCGTTACTCGCTGAGTCCTGTTTGACAGAAAACTGAGTATCCAGCGTCCTACTTTACCGGTTATTCCCATTGACTTCATTTTGTGTGCTATCACGCCATGGTCACATTTATCGAAAGCCTTTGCGAAGTCCGTGTATATCACATCAGCATTCTGTTTTTCTTCTAATGCCTCAGTGACTTTGTCGTAGTGCTCAGTAGCTGTGAGAGGCACGATCTTCCCGCTCGAAATCCATGCCTGGTGTTGTGAAGGTCATTGGTCTCCATGAAATTGGTGACCTGACTCCTAATCACTCTCTCAAATACTTTTATGATGTGCGATGTTAGTGCAACTGGTCTATAATTCTTTGCCAATGCTTTGCTCCCTCCCTTGTTAGAGGGGCTATGTCTGCTACTTTAAGTGCATCTGGTATCTCCCCGTGTCCAAGTCTTCCTCCACACTATACTGAGTGCCTGTGCTACCGGCACTTTGCATTTCTTTATAAATATTGAATTCCATGAGTCTGGACCTGGGGCCGAGTGCATGGGCATGTTTTCAATTTCTCTTTCAAAATTTAGTGCGCTCGTGTTGATATCAGTTATATTTACAGGGGTTTGAATATCCCGCATAAAGAAATTGTCTGGATCTTCTACTTTCATGTTGTTTATTGGAGTGCTAAACATGTCCTCATACTGCTTTTTTAGGATTTCACTAATTTCTTTGTCATCCTCCGTGTATGAACCTTCACTTGTACGAATAGGTCCAATACTGGCAGTAGTTTTTTTTGCTTGATTTCGCATATGTGAAGAAATATTTTGGATTTTTCTTTATTTCCTGAATTGCTTTCTGTTCTAACTGCCTTTCTTCAGTTTCATATGAGTGTTTCAATTTCCGCTCGATTTCTTCAATCTCCCTATTTAAATTATTCCTTCTTTGACGGGAAATTCGTGTCTGCATAAGCAGTTCTGTTATTTTTTTCCTGCGTTTATAGTGTCGTCTGCGTTCTCTTTCTACGTTAGATCTCTTTCTGGCTTTCCTCAAAGGAACAGTTTCAGACAGACTTGATACGCTTCCAAAGTCAGTTTTTCTATTCCTTCTGTAGGACTTTTATTACTTAAAACAGTTTCCCATGGAATGTTTGTAAGTTCCCTGTTTATTATCTCCCAGTCTATCCTTTATTATTAAAATTGAATTTACTGAATAGCCCCTCTCGCTTTATCAACGTTTTAGGTCTATTCTGAGTATTGATGGTCGTTTGCATTCAATGAGCTTGTGATCTGAATATGTGGTATATGATATCGT
>WNGS01055331.1:2500-14584 GCA_020271785.1 Procambarus virginalis
TGAAAATGCATATAATGAGATCAAGTTGTTTATCCCAGACCTTCGAGGTGTCATTTCAGAATTTTTTAGGAGTGATTTAATAGTCTGATGACTACGCTCAAGAGAACCCTGTGAAGCAGGATGATAGGGGCTGGACAGTACCTGTGTGATGTTGAACTCCTCCAGCGTCTTCTTGAAGAGATCACTGGTGAAGTTGGTGCCACAGTCACTTTGAACCTCTCTTGGAAATCCATACTGGGTGAAGACCTTCAATAGGTGTTTCACCACAGTAGCAGCCGTAATGTTCTTTACTGGAACTGCTATGGGGAATCTGGTGGTTGTGCATTAAAGAATGCAAATTTACCTTTAATAATGAGTATTATTTACAGACTTTGGGAATGGCAATGGGGAATCCTTTATCACCATTGCTTTCAAACTTGTACATGGAATTCTTCGAAAAGAAATTTATTTCAAAAATAACTCCTGGAATCTTTCCATGGTTTAGATATGTTGGTGATATTTTGTGTATATGGCCTTCAGATGTAAACACGAGTTGTGAGTCCAGAATTCTTAGACGAAGAGTTTAAGAATACTGATTCGATTGATCTCAAGCTTTGTTATCCACTGAGTTTTTTGGAAGTTTGCCGTAGCGAAGCACGTCGTACATATTATAACAATATATGCAGTGAAAGAATTTGCCCCAAAAATGTGTTATGTGTACCACATTTCTCTGGGTTTGAGAATATTGTCAAGGCCTTGAAACTTTTTATTATACATGTATTGTTTAGCTACGAAAATACTGTTGGTAAGCTATTAGTTAGGAACAGCCCTCGTAGTGATAATTGTGTCATTTATAAAATACCTAGTAAGGACTGTAATAAGTTCTATGTTGGGCAAACATCTAAAGATTTGAAATGTAGAATTTCGCAACATAAATACTCTGTAAGACATGGCCAATTGTCTAATGCTTTGTTTGTTCATCTGTCAGAAGATGCTCACCAAATTGATTGGGAGATGGCATCTTCAATAACGAATTGTAAAAGCACCTATAACAGGAACATAATTGAATCTGCTTTGATACAGATCACAAAAGAAAGTAATTTGAACATTAGCAGTGGTCCATATAACTTAGATCCATTTTTAATAGATCAATTAAAGGGCGATTTAAGTAGGATCATTGGAACACATTTGTCTCACTAATTCAATGTAAATATTTATTATTTTATGCTATAATTATCTATGTGTGGGCCGGTGTGTGGTTGCTGCATCGGATGGGCCAATAGGCCCTCTGCAGTGTACACGTATTGTACCTCAACTCACTCCACCATTCTCCCCTGCGTATTTATGTCCAGTACTCGACCTGTAAAACCACTCCTTCTGAAGATGTATTAACATACGAAAGTACTTAAGGAAATTCCTGTTTCAATTTTCCTCCGTGGTCTGACACTGTCATATATATATATATATATATATATATATATATATATATATATATATATATATATATATATATATATATATATATATATATATATATATATATATATATATATATATATATATATATATATACATATATATATATATATATATATATATATATATATATATATATATATATATATATATATATATATATATATATATATATATATATGTATACATATATATATTTGTTAAATATAACCGAAAAAGTAAGATTAACAATTCTAACACGAATTTTCTCAATATATCTTATGTTTCTTTTTACTGTCGATGGTAATTGAAAAATCAATTCTCCAAAATTCATTTTTAATTCTAGTCTGATGCGACGCTTGAACGCATTTCGTAATAACTTATTACATTTTCAAAGACTTTAGTTTACACACACACACAACTGTAACCTGAAAACACTAAACAGAATTTTACTTATGCTAACACTAAACAGCTTGTCTTATATACTCACATTTGGGTTAGGTAACAGTTTTGGATGAGGTGAACAAACTTTTGACCAACACAATACAGAACACGGAAGAATGGGTATTAATTGGAAAAACGAGAAGGAAGAATGGAAGTAACTGCAAAGGGCCTATCGGCCCATACTTCCTCTTGATGCTTCTTTATTGGTACGGAGTCTTGAAGTGGATAGAATATAGTTGTGCATTAATTGGATGTTGATTGGTGGTGTTGAAATTTTGATGTGTAGTGTCTCGCAGATGTCGAGCCGCCTGCAATCGCTGTATCTATCGATAATTTCTGTGTTGTTTGTTAAGACTTCTCTGGTGATGGTCTGGTTGTGGGAAGAGATTATATGTTCCCTAATGGAGCCCTGTTGCTTATGCTTTGTTAATCGCCTGGAAAGAGATGTGTTTGTCATGCCTTTATACTGCCTTCTCACAGTCCCCAAGTAGGCATTTGAATGCATAGACGACATTGGTCTCCTTTAAGGCGTTCTGCTTTGTGTCTGGAGAGTTTTTCATGAGTAGATTGACCGTTTTTTTGGTTTGATAGTAAATCGTTAATTGTATCTTCAGATTTTTGTCTGTAGGGATAATGTTCCTATTAACAATATCTTTCAATACCCTTCCCTCCGTTTTTTGAGCTGTGGAGAAGAAGTTCCTGTAAAATAGTCTGATAGGGGGACCAGGTGTTGTGTTAGTTGACTCTTTAGAGGTTGCATGGCGTTTCACCTTTCTTTTTATGATGTCTTCAACGAAACTATTGGAGAAGCCGTTGTTGACTAGGACCTGCCGTACCCTACAGAGTTCTTCATAGACTTGCTTCCATCTTGAGCTGTGGCTGAGAGCACGGTCGACATAAGCGTTGACAACACTCTTCTTGTTCATGTCTGGGCAGTCACTGTTGGCATTGAGGCACATTCCTATGTTAGTTTCCTTAGTGTAGACTGCAGTGTGGAAACCTCTGCTCTTTTCCAAGACTGTTACATCTAGAAAGGGCAGCTTCCAATCCTTCTCCATCTCGTAAGTGAAACTCAACACAGAATTCCGCTCGAATGCCTCCTCCAGCTTCTGCAGACGTCTGACATCAGGTACCTGTGTAAAAATGTCGTCAACATACCTGCAGTATATGGCAAGTTTCCAGTTCATGTCAACTAAGACCTTCTGTTCGATGGTACCCATGTAGAAATTCGCAAACAGGACACCTAGGGGAGAACCCATGGCGACCCCATTTATTTGCTTATACATGTGCCCATTAGGGCTCAAGAAGGGTTAGGTTAGGGCACCTTTCGTGAGCCCTGATGGACACATGTATAAGCAAGTAGATGGGGTCGCCATGGGTTCTCCCCAAGGTGTCCTGTTTGCGAACTTCTACATGGGTACCATCGAACAGAAGGTCTTAGTTGACATGAACTTGAAACCTCTCGTGACATCACCACTCTTGCAGTCATCCTGTGGAAAAAAACCTTCACACAACCTACACCTATCATAAAGAAGATGCAGCTTCACCAGTGTCCACAGGGTGGGAAGGTACCCACTTATCTTGGAGATATGAGGAGGTGCATGTTAGTCAGTTGGGGGTGACAGACCTCACGATTCTCCAGAGTATGGAAAGAGATTCAGTCGCCTTAGACATATGAAGACACACAGGATGGTGCATACGGAAGGAAAGAAGGAATTATCAAGGGAAAGCGCCAAGCCATTACGACTATATAGCACTGGGAAGGGGTCAGGATAAGGATTTGGTATGGGACGGGGAAGGTCTATGTTCTATGTTCCCTGGAATACGTTCCGAAGAATCGTTTTTACAACCAAGTAACCATTTTACTGTTGAGGTAAACAGAGGCTACAGTTAAGGATTTGTGCTCAGTAAATGCTCCCCGGCCAGGATACGAACCCAAGACAAAGCGCTCACGGAACGCCAGGCGAACGTCTTACCACTACGCCACGGAGACTGATTTGAATGTGCTGAGTGTGGCAAAAAATTTAAACAACGTAAAACTGTAATAGCGCACATGTTAGTGCATTCAGGTCACAACCTCATGAATGTCCAGAGTGTGGGAAGAGATTGAGACATCTTGGACATATGAAAACACACAGGATGGTACATACAGATGAAAGACCATTTGAATGTACTGAGTGTGGCAAAAAATTTAGACAACCTGGAAAAATAATACATCACATGTTAGTGCATTCAGGTGACAAACCACATGAGTGTCCAGAGTGTGGGAAGAGATTCAGGGGCTTGGAGATATGAAGCGTCATATGCTAGTGCATTCAGGTCACAAACCCCATGAATGTCCAGAGCGTGGGAAGATTAGAAATGTTAAAAAAGAGATATGGAAAGCAAAAAGAAACTATGAAGTTCGCATAGTAGGGCAAGCGAAGACAAATCCTAAAGGCTTTTTTCAGTTATATCGAACTAAGACTAGGGAAAGGATAGGTCCATTAAAAATTGAGACAGGTCAAATAACGGATAATGACGAGGAGATGAGTAGTATTTTTAATAAATATTTTATATCTGTATTTACTAAAGAGGAAGTTAACAAAATGCCTTCAGCCAAACACGTCTATGTGGGTGGGGACAAGGACAGGTTGACTAGTTTAGCAGTTACCAGGGAGGATGTAATTAAACAAATAGTAAAACTAAAACCAAACAAATCCCCAGGGCCGGATGAAGTGTTTGCCAGGGTGCTTAAAGAATGCAGTGAGGAGCTTTCCGAGCCACTGTCTACCATATTTAATAAGTCAATAGAGTTAGGCAGAGTGTCAGAGTCATGGAAGGTTGCTAATGTGGTACCAATTTTTAAGAAAGGAGATAGATCACTTGCGTCAAACTATCGGCCAATTAGCCTAACGTCTATTGTGGGAAAGTTACTTGAATCGATTATTGCAAATACAATTTGTCTTCATTTTGAAAAACATAAATTAATAAAAGAGTCACAACATGGTTTTACATATGGCCGTTCATTTTGAACTAATTTGCTTTCATTTTATTCCAGCATAGTTGAGGCAGTTGATAGTAGTAAGAATTGTGATGTTGTGTACCTTGACTTTAGCAAAGCATTTGATACAGTGCCACATGAAAGTCTGATTAAAAAAATAGAGGCTCATGGTATTGGGGTGCTATATTATGTTGGATTAGGTCATTGCTATTCCAAAGGAAACAGAGAGTTAGTATAAATGGGGTTAAGTCAGAGAGGGACAATGTTGTTAGTGGAGTACCGCAGGGCTCTGTCCTGGGACCTCTGTTGTTTATAATATATATAAATGATTTAGATTCAGGTTTGAGAAGCAACATTTGCAAATTTGCAGATGATACAAAAATCGGTAGGGAAATTATCACGGAAGAAGACTCACTATCACTTCAAGTTGATCTAAATAGGGTTTTGAAATGGTCAAAAGATTGGCAGATGCAGTTTAATGCTAATAAATGTAAAGTTCTGAGGCTAGGTAATGATGATAGAGTTACAAGATACGAGCTTGATGGTGTTGAGATTGCGAAGTCGGATTGCGAAAGGGATCTGGGAGTTATGATTAGAATTTTTTTTTGTTTGTTTTTGTTTTTTTGAGATATATACAAGAGTTGTTACATTCTTGTACAGCCACTAGTACGCGTAGCGTTTCGGGCAGGTCCCTGGAATACGATCCCCGCCGCGAAGAATCGTTTTTTCATCCAAGTACACATTTTACTGTTGCGTTAAACAGAGGCTACAGTTAAGGAATTTCGCCCAGTAAATCCTCCCCGGCCAGGATACGAACCCATTTATAATTTATAATTTATAAACAAAAGGATCAATGCATAAATGTTCGTAATAAGGCAAATAGGACACTGGGATTTATTAATCGAAGGGTTAGTAACAAGATACCTGGTGTTGTTCTTCAGCTATATCTTGCTCTGGTTAGGCCCCATTTAGATCATGCAGTTCAGTTTTGGTCGCCATACTATAGAATGGATATAAATTCACTTGAACGTGTCCACCGTAGGATGACTAAGTTAATTCCCAAAATTAGAAATCTTTCATATGAAGAAAGATTAACAAAGCTTAACTTGCATTCACTGGAAAGGTGAAGAGTTAGGGGTGACATGATAGAGGTTTACAAGTGGATGAATGGACAAAACAAAGGGGGATATTAATAGGGTATTAAAAGTATCAACACAAGACAGAACACGAAGTAATTATCAATAGAAGGCACCAAACCGAGAAGGCTATGTAGCACCATCAAATGTGCGGGATAATCAGAGGAACGCTAAATATCACCAAAGATGCCAATATGAAAACAAAAAAGCATAAGGCGAACGATATCAAAAGTATCCGAGTCGCCAAGAAGTCTATCGAGGGACAAGCGACCGCGGAGGACGGTCGAAAAACAAGACACATGCTCGTCCTGAAGTCAGGACATTCAACAGGGATATGTACGACCGTAAGAGGGACAATGCAATGTGGACAATAAGGAGCAGGGCGGCGCTCCATTAAGTGGCCGTGAGTTAAACGGGTATGGCCAATACGTAACCTAGTCAGAGCCGTTTCCCACCGCCGGTTACGGTAGCAGGAGGAAGGCCACTGGGACACACAACTCTTAAGAGTACGCAGTTTGTTACCAATAACAGAAGACCAACAATTCTGCCATCGGGCAAGGATGGAGGCATTAATAACTGGGTAAAAGTCGGAAAAAGGAATACCTTTATGGGAGATGGGACAAGTGCGGATAGCGACCTTAGCAGCAGCATCCGCACGCTCATTTAAAGACACCAACATGGCTGGGAATCTAGTAAAACGCAACCGACTTAAATTTACTGGAGATAAGAAACAGCCAATGTTGAATCTCGATGACCACAGGGTGGACTGGATTAAAGAACCCTAAAGCCATGAGGGCACTACGAGAGTCAACTACTACCACGAAGAAGGACTGCCCCCGGGAAAGCAGGAGACGAAGAGCATAGAGAATAGCATAGAGTTCTGCTGTGAAGATGCTAGCCTCTGGAGGAAGGCGACACATATAAGTGTGGTCAGGAAAAACAACAGAGTAGCCCACACCGTCAGCAGACTTTGATCCATCGGTGAAGATGGGTATGGAGTGGGAGTGAGAAGAAAAGTGCTCAAGGAAGAGGCGTTTCAGAACTGTAGTAGGGGTAAAAGCTTTTGTGATGCGGGTCAGAGAAGTACAAAATTTGGAAAGGGGGACCCTCTACGGTGGCAAGGAAGGAACAATACGAGGAGAAACATTAGTAAGACGAACCGAAAGAGAATCTTGTAAGCGAGACAAACGGACAGAAAGAGGAAGGTGGTGAAGAGGAACAGGAACTACAGGAGGGGTAAAAGTCGTAGCACGATAGAGGCGAGAGTCAGGGTGCTGTAAGCATCGCGCTAGATAGCGAAGACTGTAGCGATCACGGCGATTCTAGAGAGACAGAAAGCCAGTGTCAGCGTACAAACATAGGGTAGGAGTGGAACGAAAATCACCAGAGCTGAGCTGAGCTGCGCCTATCCACTCCCCAAGAAGTATGGGACAAAACCTTAAGTAGGTTAAGGGCCTTAGAGCATTCAACACGGAGGTAAGAGACATGGGGCGACCAAGACAAACGTGTGTCAAAGAATAACCGCAAAAGCATCGCGGAATCTTTGTACACAAAGGGATGACCATAAAGTGACAAAGAGGGACGAAGAACGACCCGCTTCCGAGTAAAAGTCATGGCACAAGTCTTAGTAGTAGAGAACTTGAAGTAACGATTGGTGGCCCAAGATGACACGGCATTAATCGCAAGTTGAAGCCGTCGTTGAAGGAGAGGCGAATGATCACCTCGGCAGCAAAGAGTAAGATCATCAACATAAAGAGCGGAGAAGATGCCAGAAGGAAGGGAGGAAAGGAGACCATTGAGGGCAACCAGAAAAAGAGTAGTACTCAGAACACTACCTTGGGGCACACCTTCACACTGCCGAAAAGAGGCAGAGAGAGTGGCACCAAGCCTGACTCGAAAGGTACGACGAGAGAAAAAGCTTTGAAGGAAGAGAGGGAGATTACCACGAAGGCCAAAAGAACGAAGTTGGGACAGAATATGTTATCTCCAAGTCGTGTCATAAGCCTTTTCCAGGTCAAAAAGTACAGCAACAACGGAGGTCTTCGCAGCAAAAGCAGTACGAATATAGACCTCCAAGTTCACCAGGACATCAGTCGTGCTACGGCATTTGCGATAACCAAATTGAGAAGGAGAGAGGTGGTGATGGTGTTCCAAGAACCACATCAGACGGACATTTACCATACGCTCAAACAGCTTGCAAACACAATTCGTGAGAGCAATTGGGGAGGAAGTCCTTAGGGAACGTACCGAGAGACCCTGGTTTCCGAACAGAGAGTACAACGGCATCGAGCCAGTCCTCAGGGATGGACGACGACTCCCAGACCTGGTTATACAGATTCAGTAAATACTGAAACGTGCACGGAGGGAGATGGGGAAGCATCTCATAATGAACGTCATCCGAGCCCGCTGCTGTAGATCTGCAGAGGGCCAGGGCAGACCGAAGTTCAAAAAGAGAGAAAGGATCGTTATAGGGAAGGCGGAGATGAGTGTGGAAATCTAAAGGAGAAGATTCAAGAACAGGCTTTCGGAGAAGGAAGGATTGAGGAAGATGAGAACCAGAGCTAACAGAAGAAAAGTGGGAACCCAGTTCGGCCGCGACCTTCAATGGATCCGCCACAAGAGTCAAAAGTAGGTGGAGAACCGGCGAGACATCTGGAACGAATTTGCCCGCAATCTTGCGGATCTTCTTCCAGATCTGTGGTAGAGGAGTATCGGACGCAATGGTGGAAACATAAGATTTCCAACTCTCACGTTTAGCAGTACGGATGGTATCGGACGTAATGGTGGAAACATAAGATTTCCAACTCTCACGTTTAGCAATACGGATGGTATCGGACGTAATGGTGGAAACATAAGATTTCCAACTCTCACGTTTAGCAGTACGGATGGTATCTGACGTAATGGTGGAAACATAAGATTTCACACTCTCACGTTTAGCAGTACGGATGGTCCTATGGGCCACCGCACTTGCCTTTCGAAACAGAATAAAAGAATCAGCCATCTACCGGTGGCGGTGTATTTTCCAGGCTGCACGCTTACAGCGGACAGCCCGAGCACAGTCCGTATTCCACCAAGGAACACACTTCCGTGTGCCCCGGGAGGAAGAGCGAGGGATAGAGCTGAGGGCAGGGTCGAAGACAGTGTCATAAAAAAGGAGGAGGGCGCGGGAAAGAGGCAGAGAGGAGAGGTCAGAGAGAATAGCACGGAGGGTGAATAGGCACCAGTCAGCCTTGGCAAACTGCCACCTAGGGAAGGAAAGGGGAGGGTGGAAAGAGAAAATAGGAAACGAGGATGGGGAAATGATCACTGTTATGGAGGTCATCAAGAACCTGCCACGTGAAATCTAAGTAAAGGGACGACGAGCAGAGAGAAAGATCAAGACAGGAAAGGGTGCGAGATCGAGAGTCCACATGAGTGGGCTCACCAGAATTCAGAAGAGATAGAGATGAAGCGAGGATGAACTGTTCGAGAAGACAGCCTCGGGTGTTTGTCAGAACATCACCCCAGAGGGAATGTCGACAGTTGAAATCACCCAAAAGGAGCACTGGCTCTGGTAAGGAATCCATGAGATGCTTAAGATCAGGAAAGGAAAAAGGGACATTTGGAGTGAGATAAATGGAACAGACTGTATACCATTTACCCACAAAAACACGGGCAGCAGAACAATGGATAGGGAACGGAAGAAGTAAGGGGACGAAGGGAATATCAGAACGAAGTAGGAGAGCAGTAGAGTTATGGGCCCCAGCAAGAGCTGCAGGGGTGGGGGAGAAAGAAAGCAATAACCACGAAAGTGACCAGGACGAGCACCAAGCATGGGTTCCCTGGAGACAAACACAAAGTGGCGTGAACTGTGTAAGGAGAACTTGGAGTTCATGGAAGTTGGCATAAAATCCACGAATATTCCACTGAAGAATAGACATTATCAAAGAGAAAGGACAGTAACAGAAACAAGAAAGAAATAAAGGTAAAAGAGGCAACAGATTATTAAAGAATCTCAGGATGAGGTCAGGATCAGGGTCAGGAGCAGGGTCAGGATCAGTCTGGATCAGGAGCAGGGTCGGCAAAATCAGGGTTAGGGGGCATGGTAAATTTAGTAAGGAGAGAGGAAGGGAGCGAGAGAACAGACCAGAGGCGGACTGATGGGGTCCGGAGGAGGAGGAGACAACTGGGAGGGGCAGGCAAGGACAGTTGGAGGAAGGGGGGGGGAAGAAATCAGGGAGTGCACCTCAGGAAGGGCAGCAACCGAGAGGGAATCGAAACGGAAGAAACCTTCATATCAGAGACAGGGGTTTCGACTACTGAAAGGGAGGAGATGTAGTGACAGAGTCAGAGGGAGGGGTGAGGAAGAAGCGAAACCTTCTTACCCACCGGAGAGGAAGAAGGAGAGGAGCCAGGCTTACGTTTCTGACTAAAGGAGAGGCGTTCCAGTAACAGTACCGGGCGACAGACTCAATAGTCTCAGCAGGAGAAGAGGAACGAGAGCGAATAACACGAAGATTGCTGGGAGAATGATGGATATAAGCCTGGACCCGACAGGTGGCGTGCGGGTCAAGAGACTGGGGGGAGGGTCTGGAAGAAAGAGTTGGGGAGATGGGGAAGAAGACAAAGAGATATTGCGGACTGGGTAGGAAGGGGGAAATCCCAGATGGAGAACCGGAGGGAGACCATCTGTGACAGGAGGCAAAGGAATAGGGGAGGTGGTGGTGGGTGTGGTCGGGTTTAAGGCCTGGAAACGGTAGTGAGACTGAGGAAGACGGGAAGGACGAGGAAAGGTAGAACGCAACACGCGAGCGTAGGAGACGCCCGCGAAAGGGGTGAGACGACGAACTTGGCGTCTCACTTCAGGAAAAGCAAGACGATCACGGGCTTCATTTAGGACGGCTTCCTCGAGTTTGTAGTGCATACACGAGCGCGAGAAGGTAGGGTGGGCTTCACCGCAATTGAGGCAGCGAGCCCTGGGAGATTGCACTCGGACTTAGAATGACTATCTTCCCACACAAGGGCACAGATACACAGTACTGGTGCATTGAGGACACCGTGCCCGAACTTCTAACACTTATTGCATAGTCTAGGAGAGGAATGTACTCCTGAACGGAGCATCTGGCACCAGCAAGAATAACAGAGGGCGGAAGGGCCCTACTATCAAAGTGATTTTTAGAACTCGAAGGGGCTGACGGCGATGACCAAAGGGGGTCGAGTAATCATGTCCACCTGGAGGACAGAATGGCCTTGGGCTTCGAATATGTTTAATATCCTCCTGGCAATCTTTGAGGTCCCGAACACCACCGCAACATGGTGTGGAGGAGAACAGTGCCAACACTGGCATTTAACCGAACGTTCTGGAGACCCGACAGGGTTCTGCCAGTGCAAGCCAAAGCGGCTAAGCGAGTAGCTGCATCCTGAGAAGGAGCAGCGACGACACGCGTACCGTAACTGGTGGAGTTAAAGTAACAGAGGTATCTACAGAATCAACAAGGTGTTTATGGAGGGAGAAATCGTCAGGAGGAGTAGAATCCAGATGGTGGAGATCAAAGTATTTAGCCCACGTAGCGGGACCAAACAAGGCGTTGTAAGTACAATTACGGGAAGGGATCGTGCGAGTGCGGCCGGTGGGAACGGCGTTGAAAACCCCCGGAGGTCACGGGGGTAAAAAGGGCAGTAGTCACAATGAGAGACGAAGCTGTGCCAGGGACGAGGTAGTCACCACTGGGGCTGGGGCTCGACCCAACCACAGAGGAGGGAGGGGAGCCGAGGGGAGGAGTCAGAGAGGCAAAGGAGGAGCAAGATCGGGGCCCAATGCAGCGGAGGCTACAGAGCCCGGTCTTCCAACACGGACCGACTCGGGGCTTGGTCGCCCACCCCACAACCTGAGAAGGTAATGGAGAAACAGTTGAAACAAAGTATATACTCATCGCTACGAAAAAGAAACATTCATTCACGAATGTGCCCCCACACCCACCATGGAGCCACAATTAGAGGCAGGACACCCAACAAGAAGCTATCGCCGATCATGCCGGGGCCCCCTAGGGTGCGTCGTGAGTATACGCCCCACCAAACGCCACCTTAAGTACCGACAGTCCGTCGAGA
>WNGS01055355.1:0-12643 GCA_020271785.1 Procambarus virginalis
AGAGCATTCAACTCGGAGGTAAGAGATATGGCTGACCAAGACAATGAGTGTCAAAGATTAACCCCAAAAGCTTAGCGGAATCCCTGTACTCAAGGGGATGACCATAAAGCGAAGAAGAGGGTCGAAGAACGACATGCTTCCGAGTAAAGTCATAGCACAAGTCTTAGATGCAGAGAACTTGAAGCCATGATCGGTCGCCCAAGACGACACGGCATCAATCGCAAATTGAAGCCGCCGTTGAAGGAGAAGCGAATCATCACCCTGGCAGCAAAGGGTAAGATCGTCGACATAAAGAGCAGAGAAGACGCCAGAAGGAAGAGAGGAAAGAAGACCGTTGAGGGCAACTAGAAAAAGAGTAGTGCTCAGAGCATTACCCTGGGGTACACCTTTATACTGCCTAAAAGGGGCAGAGAGAGTGGCACCAAGCCGCACACGAAAGGAACGGCGAGAGAGGAAACTCTGGAGGAAGAGAGGGAGATTCCCATGAAGGCCAAAAAAATGAAGTTGAGATAAAATATGATACCACCAGGTAGTGTCGTAAGCCTTTTCCAGGTCAAAAAGGACGGCAACAACGGAGGTCTTCGCAGCAAAAGCAGTACTAATATAGACCTCCAAGTTCATCAGGACATCCGTTGTGCTGCGGCACTTGCGAAAACCAAACTGTGAAAAGGAAAGGTGGTGATAGTGTTCTAAGAACCATATCAAACGAACGTTAACCATACGTTCAAAGAGCTTGCAGACACAACTCGTGAGGACAACAGCATCGAGCCAATCCCCAGGGACTGATGACGACTCCCAGACCCGATTGTTCAGACTCAGTAAATACTGAGACATGCACGGAGGGAGATGGCGAAGCATTTCATAATGAATGCCATCGGAGCCCGCCGCCGTAGAACTGCAGAGGGCCAGGGCAGACAGAAGCTCAGAGAGAGAAGGGATCATTATAGGAAAGGCGAAGATGAGTACAGAAATTTAAAAGACGAGATTCAAGAATAGGCTTACGAAGAAGGAAGGATTGGAGAAGATGAGAACCAAAACTAACAGATGAAAAGTGGGAACCCAATTCGGTCGTGACCTGCATCGGCTCCGCCACAAGAGCACCATGGAGGCAAAGGACCGGCGAGACATCGGGAATGAACATACCCGCAATCATGCAGATATGCTTCCAGACCAGTGGTAGAGGAGTTTCGGACATAACGGTGGAGACATAAGACATCCAGCAAGCACGTTTAGCCGCATGGATGGTCCTACGGGCCACGCACTTGCCTTCCGAAACAATAGAAAAGACTCAACCGTCTGCCGGTGGCGATGTGTCTTCCAGGCTGCACGCTTACAGCGGACAGCCCGAGTACATTCCACATTCCACCAGGGAACGCACTTCCGCATTCGCCGAGAGGAAGAGCGAGGAATAGAGCGGAAGGCAGCGTCAAAGACAGTGTCATGAACAAGAAGGAGGGCACGAGGGCGAGACAGAAAGGAGAGGTCGGAAATAGTAGCACGGAAAGTAAAGAGGCGCCAGTCAGCCTCGGCAAACTGTCTAGTGGGGACAACCGTCCCCACTAGACAGCGGCTCAAACAGCCCAATTGCTCAGCAAAGATCTCCACAGCCACATAGCAGTATAAACAAATATAATTTTATAGTTTTTCATAGTTTTCCATAGCCTTCCGTCCGTCCCTAGGGAAGGAGAGAGGAGGGTGAAAAGAGAAAAAAGTAACAAGGATAGGAAAATGGTCACTGCCATGAAGGTCATCAAGGACCTGCCACCCGAAATCTAAGGAAAGGGATGACGAGCACAGAGAATGATCGAGACAGGAAAGGGAGCGAGTCCGAGAGTCCAAATGAGTGGGCTCACCAGAATTCAGAAGGGACAGAGAAGAAGAGGATGAAAGGTTCAAGGAGGTGACCCCGGGTGTTTGTCAGCACATCACCCCAAAGGGCATGACAACAACTGAAATCACCAAGCAGGAGCACAGGCTCCAGCAAAGAGTCTAGGAGGTGTTTAGGATCGGGAAGAGAAAGTGGGACTGTGCGGGGGAGATAAATGGAACAAACTGTGTACCATTTACGCACAAAGACACGAACAGCAGAACAGTGGAGAGGCGACAAAAAAAGTTAGGGGAAGAAGGGAACATCTGAGCGAATCAAGAGAGCAGAAGAGTTATGGGCCCCAGCAAGAGCTGGGGGGGGGGGGGTGAGAGGAAAGAATAGCCATGGAAGCGACCAGGACGAGCACCAAGCATCGGCTCCTGGAGACAGACACAAAGGGGCGAAAACTGTGAAATTAGAAGTTGGAGGTCAAGGAAATTGGCGTAATATCCACGGATGTTCCATTGAAGAATTGACATCGGCAAAAAGAGAAAGGATAGCAATAGAGAGCAAAGAAGAAACAAAGGTGAAAAAGAAACATAGCACGTTAAAGAAGCACAGGGTCAGAATTAGGGTCAGCGAAGTCAGGGTTAGGGGGCATGGGTAAACTGAGTAAAGAAGGAAGGAAAGAAGCGGGAGGACAGACCAGAGATGGACGAGCAGGGTCAGGAGGAGGAGGAGGGGCAGAAAGAGGGGGAGAGCACCTCAGCAAGGGCAGTAACCAAGACGGAACCGGGGGCTAAAGAAACCTCCACAGTAGGAACAAAGGGCTCCACCACCGAAGCGGGAGGAACGATAGAATCAGTGATAGGGGGTGAAGAAGAAAGCGAAGCCTTCTTACCTACCAGGAAGAAGGAAGGGGAGGAGCCAGGTTTCCGCTTCTGACTCAAAGAGACGTGTGTGCCAGGGAGAGAGCAGCAATGTACTGGGCAACAGAATCCAGCATCTCGAAAGGAGAAGAAGAGCGAGAGCGAACAACTTGACCACCAGGAGAGTGATGGACATCGGCCCGCACAGCCAGGCGGCGTGGAGAGCCAAGAGGCGGAGGAGAATGACAGGAAGGAGGACCAGAGGGAGAGGAAAAGAAGACACAAGAGACATGACAGACTGGGTAGAAAGAAGGGGAACCCTAGACAGAGAACCAGGAGGGGGACCCTCCGGGACAGAACGGAGGAAAACAGGGGAGGTGGTGGTGGTGGGCGTGTTCGGGTCTATGGCTTGGAAACGGTTGTGAGACTGAGGAAGGTGGGAAGGACGAGGAGAGGAAGAGCGCACCACGCGAACATAGGAGACACCAGCAAAAGAGGGGAGACGATGAACTTGGCACTGAGCCTCAGGAAAAGACAAACGGTCCCGGTGCTTCAAGTTGAGGACGGCCGCCTCAAGTTTGTAACGTATACACGTGCGGGAGAAGGTAGGGTGGGCCTCACCGCAATTGAGGCAGCGGGCCTGGGGAGAAGTGCACTCCAACTTAGAGTGACCCTCGCCGCCACACATGGAACAGAGAGAGACAGGACTAGAGCATTTGAGGGCACCATGCCCAAACCTCCAGCACTTATTGCAGAGCCGAGGAGATGGAATATACTCCTGAACAGAGCATCTGGCAGCAGCAAGAATGACAGAGGGCGGAAGGGTCCTACTATCAAAGGTAATTTTCACAACCCGAAGGGGCTGACAGCGATGACCATGAGGGGGACGAGTAAATGTATCCACCTGGAGGACAGAATGGCCTTGGGCCTCGAGGATATGCTTGATATCCTCGTGGCAGTCTTTTAGATTCCTAACACCAGTCGCAACATGGTGCGGGAGCAGAACAGTGCCAACGCTGGCATTTAACTGAGCGTTCTTGGAGACCCGAACAGGGGTCTCGCCAAGGCAGCATAAGGCGGCCAAGTGGGTGGCTGCATCCTGAGAAGGAGCAGCAACGACACGGGTACGAAGACGGGTGGGGTTGAAGGTAACAGAGGCATCTACTGAATCTATAAGATGCCTATGAAGGGAAAAATCGTCAGGAGTTGAATCTAAAGGATGGAGGTCAAAGTACTTAGTCCACATAGCAGGGCCAAACAAAGCATGGTACGAATTAGTATGGGAAGGGAGCATACGAAAGCGGCAGTGGCGGGGATGGCGATGAGATCTTTTAGAGAGAGACGGGTCAAAAGGCGCAGTAGTCACAATAAGAGATGGTGCCGTGCAGGGGGACGAGGCGGTCACCACAGCAGGTTTGGGGCTGGACCCAACCACAGAGGAGGGAGGGGAGCAGGGAGGAAGAGTCCGGTCTAGGCCTAAACCGGGCCCTGTAGTGGGGACTACAGATCCCAGTCTTCCAGGATGGTCTGACTCGGGGACCTGGTCGCCCACCCCATGAGCCTGGGTAAGAGAAGTCGTGTCGTCATCCATACAGCAAACAATATCAAAATTTGGGACCTGGAACCAAGGGATACCACCTAAAAGGGCAGCCAGGGAGGTCGAGTGTGGGCCAGTGCAGGAAGGCTGCATTGTCCCCAGCGGTGCTCCCCTTTTTCAACAGGGGAGTCCTACTACATCGTCCATGCTCCCACACTGGTGCTAAGACCCCAGTCCCCCTATCGCCCCAGCCTGGACACCCAACCATCCACTCAGGGCGGCCCCTCACAGGCGACCCCTCCAGCGGGTGGTCTTATGGCTCACAAGGCCCCTACGCCTTGGCTCACAAGGCCCTTCAGCATGTACACCACCCAAAGAGGGGGCAGGAGAGGGGGCAAAGGCAACCCACACCGGTCCAAGGGAGGTGTACGTGAGCCCCTCACCACGACAAGGAGACACCACAGAGGAGATTGGGGAAGCAAGGAAGTCTCTGGTAGTTTTATATACAAGCGAGCTGCCCCTCCTTCTGGCAAATTGCGGTCAATTGTTTCCTTGCCAAATGTAAGATCATTTTAGATGCTCAGAGTGTAAGAACACTGTGTTAATATTCTATTAACGTATTGTAAAGTTAGGATGTTGGTTATATTTAGAACTGCATAGTGGCAATTTAATATTGTATTGGAGGATAAGTAAATGTTACTGAACGATCAGTTGTTCACACAGGAAAAAAGCCGCATGGGAAAAATCAGTCTTCTCTAACTACACTCAGCGCTGGTCGGACATAGTTTTGTGTGGCTCTCCTTTTTTAACCTCCTTCCATTCTATTCTCTTCTCTCCTTAATCTTTACTATACCAGGTTAAGTAAAATACCATTGCTGTTACGTGCCCCTAGATCTTCTATGTGTAAATTTGTCTGTGTTCTCAAGTCAATTATTATGAGCTCCAAGTGTTTAGTTGTTTTGGGCTGACAAATGAACACGTGTTGCGTGTTAAAGATATTAAGTTCATTGGTATGTACTGTCTTGTAAGGAACGTAGACTTTACCTATAGTTTGCTGTGTGTAACTCTCGTCTCCTGCCTATATGGAGTCAAAAAAGTATTGTAAGATTGAGGAGGTAAAGTATTTGTTGTACTTGGGGGGGTTTAGGGTTAATAAATTATATTAAAGCAAATGTTAACGCGAGTTTCCACCACCCTTTTGTGAGGAGGGTTAGGTGATCTGTGCTAGACGATAGACCATTTTTGGTATTATTTCTTTTGCTGGGAATTGTTTCCCTGGGGGCCGGGCCTTTCCTAACCCTCCATTGGGTGGAACTCCCTTACCTTGAGTTTAACCCCAACAGAGCATCTAATTTTGTAACACAAACAACCTGTGTTTTATAGATCCCAGACAGTCACAAGGAACAATTCTCATCCCACACAACTGTATTTTCTAGGGCCCTCATCCCACACAGCTGTGTTTTCTAGGTCCAAGGCTGGTGGACCAAGCACAGTTGTGTTTTCTATTGACCAGGCAGTAACAAGGAATATTTCTCATTCCTTAAAGATGTGTTTTCTATGGCGAAGGCAGGCACAAGGAACATCACACACGTTGTACAAATGGCCAAGGAGACGGAAAAAATGAAGAAGCAGTAAAGGAAGCCAAACACTGCAGCAACCAATATAAAACAAACATTAGGTTGGAAGTGAGAAAGGAATTGGCATCTAACCCAAAGTTGGTGCAAAACACAGTTGATCAGAGTAAGTCCATGATAATTTTTGGTTGAAAAGAAAAGGAGATAACATCTAGGTCAGAAAGAGTTGTAAAAGAAGCGATAGTAGTAGATAAAATTGTTGGCCTCATGGAAGGTCTTACTACCATAGAGCAACTACAGGAGAATAGGCAGGTATGTAAAAGGGAAAGATCGACCTTCGAGGATCACTCTAAACTGTGCCAAACAGATGGAAGAAGTACTAAAGATTTGATGAGGGAACAAATTGATGAGGATGGGAAGGTGTGGTCGTTAAGACGAGATCTTTCTAGAGAAGACAGAGAGAAGCTAAAACTAAACCTCGTAGAGGCAAAACGTCTAAAAGAGACCAGAAACGAAGAAGAAATAAACTCTTTTTTTTCTACAAAGTGATAAGGGTAGGCAGGCCAGTAAAATGGTACAAAATGGCAAACCAACAAAATTGCTAGAGAGAGGGGTAGTGAAGAATAAGGAGAGGGGAAACATGTTCCTGAAAATAGTATACACCAATGTAGATGTAGTGAAATCGAAGATATTGAAGTTAAGTGATGTAATAGAGCTTCAGACACCAGACATTGTTTCACTCACGGAGACAAAACTTGAAGATGTTATTTTAAATGAGGTCATATTCCTAAGGGGCTACTCAATTTGGAGACGGGACAGAAAAATTTGGAAAGGCGGTGGCGTTGCTGTGCTGGTGAAAAAACACCTAAAGGTGAACGAAATAATGATTGCTAGTAAGTTCCGGGGAGCTGAAGGGGCTTCCCCCAGAAATTATACGTAAAATCATTATTACAGACAGTTGAATGACAGCAATGTGACCTTCAGCAGCGTACCTTCACTGAGGTGTAGACAGTCTTAACACCTGGGAAGAGTTCCTGGCACTTCTGAAGCCAACCTTCTACCTCCACGTGGCACTGATCAGCCGTGTCTATGGTTGTGACGGCCTCCTGGGCTGTGTTGACTGTGTCGAGGCTCGTCAACATGGCCTCCAGCTGAGACTTCCCTTCCTCTCCCTGTGATGTCATGTCCACCACACTGGTATCCTCCTCTTCCACGAGCTTCATGGCTGCCTTGTTCTTCTCTACCAGACCATAGAGTCTGTCCTGGAGTTGGAGGTGGTGAGTCTTCCAGTCCCCCAGCTGGCCCCGGTACTCAGCCAGCTGGGACAGTACCTCTTCACAGCTGGTAATGAGGCTGCTGACGCTGCTCTTCTGCTCCTCCACCAGAGACCGTAACTTCTTGCTGATGCCTCTCGTGGGAGCATTATAAAGTGTTGCTGCCACTGTGTCCCCTGACACCACCTGGGTACCTTTAAGTCGTCTAATAACAGCCTCCATACCATAATTGATGGGAAAGTGAGCAGCAGCTGTGGCCCTGTGCTGGGCACGACAGCTAAAGCAGGTCAGCTGACCATTCTTGACACCATTGTCAACACACTGGGAGCAGAATGTGTGTCCACAAGGCAATGAGCGAGGCCGTAGCTGAGATTCATCGTAACAACCAAAACAGACTGAACATTCCTCAACGTTGTTGTTATCCTGTGTAAAGATAAAGTTGTGTTTGATCATTTACTTAACATTGTATGGAATACATCAATTAAAAATATGTGAAGTAGTTAATTAGCTCTCTAAGACCAGGGCCAATATTGCTGACAAACATATTCCTGAGGTCAAATATTTCTCACAAATATATTTCAGAGTAGGAATAATATTAAAGATAAATATATCCCAAAAAAGGTAAATATTACTGACAGATAAACGTATCTCTGAGCTGGGATAATATTACTGACAAACATATCAGAGCTGAGATATTATTACTGAGAGATAAATATATCCCAGGGATGGGATAATATTACTGACAAACAAATCCTAGAGTTGGGATATTATTACTGACACATAAACATATCTCAGACTAGGCCTCATATTACTGACAGATAAATATATCCCAGAACAGGGATAATATTACTGACAATCATAGCCAAGAGGAGGGATTATATAACTGGTTGACAAATGTATCCCGGAGCTGCGATAAAATAGTTGGAGGTATATTTAGACATCTTAGTAATATGAATATAATATCTTCCAGCTTTATCTTGCCCCATTTAGTGTTTAGTTCAGTTTTGGTCATCAAACGTCAGGTCGAGGGAGGGGGAAGACGTATCGTGCGCGCTCCGTTAAAATCGTGACATTAACCGGGATTTCTTAGGGCTACAGCCATGGATTACTGATTACAGAGATCACGAAGTGCATAGTGACCCGCTGGGAAATTGTTAAATTCGTTCAGAGAAGAAATTCTCTGTGTTAAATAGAGAATAAACGGGAGACCACGTGTGAGCCAGTGCACGAGGCTTTGTGTACATGCGTGTATGAGGAAAAAATAGTGAACAGTGATTCGTGGAACAGTGGAATGGAACGGGTATCACAACAACATATAAGTTGGAAGTGTAGGAAAATCGTGCATAAAATATTATAAATATAGATTACTAGAAATATAGAATAGTGGCAAGAGGCGGCATCAGTAGGCTGTGTTTCACAAGCCACGAGGCCTACCACAGGGCACGTCCCACAGGGATAAAATACGGAAAATATATAGAGTAATATGGAAAGGTGGATCTAGGAATTAGTAATAAAGTGAGTGAATACCATTGCAAGCCGGAAATTAGGCGGAAAATTCCTTGTAAAAATACAAGCAAAGAATAAATCAGTGTTATAAATCGAGTAACTGGAAACTGGTGACATCAACCTGGGACAACAAGAGGTCAACTGTACCGCACCCACCGCACCGGGGACCAGCTTCCCTACCCTACACCCCATCGGGGACCAGCTTCGCTACCCTACACCCCACCGGGGACCAGCTTCGCTACCCTACACCCCACCGGGGACCAGCTTCCCTACCCTACACCCCACCGGGGACCAGCTTCCCTACCCTACACCCCACCGGGGACCAGCTTCGCTACCCTACACCCCACCGGGGACCAGCTTTCCTACCCTACACCCCACCGGGGACCAGCTTCGCTACCCTATGCTAAGTACCTGCCTTAAAGTTTGAACAAAATAACATACATAATATCACAAATATACGGTATACATATATTACAAATATTAAATGTATAAATATATACATATAATTTTATAAACAGTTAAAAGGACTGACATCAACAAGTGATCCATACAGAGAAGCACGAGTACAATACAATACATCGGACAATGGAGAGGTGTGGCGAGTGTTCCGGAATACTGGGAAAACGTAATGTAGGGGTCAAGTGTTGCATCTGTAACAAAAGATTTCACCTGGGGTGTACAGAATTGTCTCCAGGATGCACAAAAAGGCAAGGAATTTACTGGGTTTGCAAAGATGACAGATTAATGCTGGAGAACATAACTAAACTGATGAAAAACATTCCAGAGTCACAGCGATTTTCATTCACAGAAAAGCTACCAGTGATATATGCGGACTGGGAAAAGACAGCATTGGATAACGACCAAAACTCAGGAACAGATAGTTTAGAGAACCGCAGCAGTAGTGTGGAGGAAGAGGGTATTGTGGTACAAAATAACAGCAATATTACAGAGCCAGGTAATATAAACAATGAGAGCAACAGTGAGACAGAGGGCATAAATGAAGGAATTGGGACGAAAGACGGAGATGGCTCCAATAAAGAGATGGACACGACAGACACAAGTATAAATACCTTGGAAGACGCAAAACGTGAACATATTTGCAAATTCTACGCTAAAGAAATATGCAAATATGGAAAATTAGAAGAAAAATGCAATTTTCTGCATCTTCGAAAATGCAGGAACATGTTGGTGAGGGGTACATGCCGTTTTGGAACAAGGTGTAGATACTTTCACCCTAAATTATGTCAATTTTCAATTAGGGACAAAAAATGCTACAATCTTCAGTGTTCGGAATTCCACATGAGAGGTACACAGCGTTATAGACGGGAAGATCAATATGACACTACTGGAAATTTTTTAGAGGAAGGGAGAAACAGAGTAGAAAATATAAGGGAGAGGTACAGTCAGATGGAACCACTACAGGAGTACAGAGGGGAAGGGAGATACCCACAAGACTGGAATACAAAGTGTCGACACGCACACAGGTACTACACCACACAACACCCGTCCTACTACCAACACTGGACGAATTACTTCCCAAACAACACACCCTAGACCTGGGTAGAATGGGGGGGAGAACTACCAAAGCCCACCAGAAGTGACACGCACTGTGGGAAATCATTCATATTTGCAAACATACAAGGCTTGAAACCAAAATCAAGAAATAAAGTTAAGTTCATAAATGGCCTCCTAATAGAATCAAACTCAATATTTGAAGCATTTACAGAAACCCACACAAAAGACCACATGGATAGTGAAATCTGGATCCCGAATTATAATCTATATAGATGTGACAGAGTAACTAGGTCATGTGGAGGAGTAGGTCTGTATATTAAAGAGGAGCTGGCATGCACAGAGCTCCTGAACTCGTCCAATGAGTTGGTAGAGATACTTGGAATCAAGGTAGAAAATATGAATCTACTTATTATTTTAATATACAAACCTCCAGATGCAACAGTTGAGGAATTCACTGAACAGATCCACAAAATAGAGAATATCCTTGATAACCTAGCAAACCCAGTACCAGACATCATCTTCCTTGGAGACTTCAATCTACCCAGTTTAAAATGGAAAATAGTAAACAATAACATTATAGCAGGAAGTCAACCTGGAAATAACCAACCACAGGTCAAAGAACTACTGAGATTCTGTGACAAATTCTCGCTCAGTCAGCAGATTACAGAACCAACTACGAACGAAAACACGCTGGACTTGATATTCACGAACAATGAGGCGCTAATGAGAGACATTACTGTCTCAGACACTATGTACTCGGACCACAAGCTCATTGAAGTGCAAACTAACATTAATAACGGTAGTAGGCCCAAGAGAATCAACAAGCGAGAAGGGCTATTCAATAAATTCAATTTTAATAATAAAAGGATAGACTGGGAGAAAATAAACAGGGAACTTACAAACATTCAATGGGAAAATGTCCTAAGAAATAAAAATCCTACACAAGGAATAGAAAAACTGACTTCTGAAGCATATGAAGTCTGTCTGAAACATGTTCCTTTGAGGAAAGCCAGAAAGAGGTCCAATGTAGAAAGAGAACGCAGACGACATTACAAAAGGAGGAAGAAATTAACGGAAATGCTTAAGCATACACGACTCTCCATACAGAGAAGAAATAATTTAAACAGGGAGATTGAAGAAATCGAACAGAGACTGAGGCATTCCTATCAGACTGAAGAAAGGCAACTAAAACAGAAAACAATCCAAGAAATAAAGAAAAACCCAAAATATTTCTTCACATATGCTAAATCAAAAGCGAAAACCACTGCCAGTATTGGACCTATTCGTATTAGCGAAGGTACATACACGGAGGATGACAAAGAAATTAGTGAAATCCTAAAAAAGCAGTATGAAGGCATGTTTAGCACTCCGATACTCAGCATGAAAGTGGAAGATTCGGACACTTTCTTTATGAATGATACTCAGACACCTGTAAATGTAACTGATATCAGCACGAGCGTGGCAGACTTTGAAAGAGAAATTGACAATATGCCCATGCACTCAGCCCCGGGTCCAGACTCATGGAATTCAATATTTATAAAGAAATGCAAAGTGCCAGTAGCACAGGCGCTCAGTATAGTGTGGAGGAAGAGCTTGGACATGGGGAGATACCAGATGCGCTTAAAGCAGCAGACATTGCCCCTCTACACAAGGGTGGTAGCAAAGCATTGGCAAAGAATTATAGACCAGTTGCACTAACGTCCCACATAATAAAAGTATTTGAGAGAGTGATCAGGAGTCAGGTCACTAGATTCATGGAAACCAATGACCTCCACAATCCAGGCCAACATGGATTAGAGCAGGAAGATCATGCCTCTCACAGCTACTTGACCACTATGACAAAATCACGGAGGCATTAGAGGAAAAACATAATGCAGATGTCATATACATTGATTTTGCAAAGGCATTCGACAAATGTGACCATGGAGTGATTGCACACAAAATGAGGTCAATGGGTATAACTGGTAAAGTAGGACGCTGGATACTCAATTTCCTGTCGAACAGAACACAAAGAGTAACAGTCAATCAAGTAAAATCGAGTCCGAGCGCAGTTAAAAGCTCTGTACCTCAAGGTACAGTCCTTGCACCACTGCTGTTCCTTATTCTCATATCCGACATAGACAAAACACAAGACACAGCTTCGTGTCATCTTTGCAGATGATACAAAAATCAGCATGAAAATTACCTCTGCTGAAGACATTGATAAACTACAAACAGATATTAACAAAGTTTTCGATTGGGCAGCAGAAAATAACATGATGTTTAACGGTGATAAATTCCAGGTACTCAGATACGGCAAAAATGAGGATCTTAAACATAATACAGGGTACAAAACACAATCGAATCTGCCCATAGTAGGAAAACAGCATGTCAAGGATTTGGGAATAATGATGTCCGACGACCTAACGTTTAGGGAGCATAACCAAGCAAGTATTGCGTCAGCCAGAAAAATGATAGGATGGATTACGAGAACCTTCAAGTCCAGAGATCCCATCACAATGGTTGTCCTCTTCAAATCACTTGTGTTGTCCCGTCTCTGAGTACTGCTCGGTACTCACTTC
>WNGS01055357.1:0-11201 GCA_020271785.1 Procambarus virginalis
TCACATGTTATCAACCATCCGAAAAAAATAATTCAGTAGTAAATAGTTTTTCTTTATGTCTTCTTTTGTAAATAAACAATCACATAATATAATATTTTCAGAAAACGTTTGATTAGTAATAGTGACGAGTTTTAATAAAATTTTGATTGATATTTAGATTAAAATGAAAACAATGTTTAAAATAAACAGGAAAAAATATTCGTATTATTTGGCCAGAAAAAAGTTGTATAAATAGTTAACAGGATGCCATTTAAAGGCCGTTTTGAAGTTATTTAGAGACTGACCTCTCATGATTTTGCAATTCTTCAAACTGAATAGTAATTTTATTCAGCTCCGATGCAAATTTGATCACTGTTGAAATTGCTTTGATTAATGATGTATCTGATCTTCTCGTCTATTAATGGAGCAAGGAACAAAGCTTTTCTCCTCGAGTCATTTAATTAACTTTTTTTTCTGCCAATAAATTGTCTTATTAAAATATCTTACACCTTTCCTAACCTTCGTAATTTATTGGTAAATCAATAATATGGCTATATAAATTAACATACGTCAATAAATTAAGTTTTAAAGTAATTTTTAGTAAAGCCGATGAACCATTTTTTTTTAACACACATGTTCTCAGTTCAATTATCTATGGTGATAATTAGATTTAATTACTTTTTGGTACGCTTTCTCTTCTATATTGCGTCTCATCATTAGGAAGAATTTTAAAATTACATTAAGTTCTGGCCGCCAGAATGTGACCAAAATGCTTCCAAAAATTTACATTTCTTGGGAGATTAAAGTCAAAACGCCTCTGTTCGTGTGAAGGGAACATCAGTCTTGTTGAGTAATGTGAAGAGACCAACAACATCTCTTCTGTGCTGGGGAGTTTGGATGTACGGCATTGTGTCATGAACAATGTCTGCTGCTCGGTATATGTGTCATGTACACTGTCTGCTGGTGGCTATATGTGTTATGTGCAGTGTCTGCTGCTGGTTATATGTCATGTGCAGTGTCTGCTGGTGGCTATATGTGTCATGTACACTGCTGCTGGCTATATGTGTCATGACACTGTCTGCTGATCGGTATATGTGTCATGTACACTGTCTGCTGGTGGCTATATGTGTCATGTACACTGTCTGCTGGCTGTATGTGTCATGTGCAGTGTCTGCTGCTCGTATATGTGTCATGTACACTGTCTGCTGGCTGTATGTGTCATGTGCAGTGTCTGCTGCTCGGTATATGTGTCATGTACACTGTCTGCTGCTGGCTATATGTGTCATGTACACTGTCTGCTGGTGGCTATATGTGTCATGAACACTGTCTGCTGGTGGCTATATGTGTCATGAACACTGTCTGCTGGTGGCTATATGTGTCATGAACACTGTCTGCTGGTGGCTATATGTGTCATGTACACTGTCTGCTGGTGGCTATATGTGTCATGTGCAGTGTCTGCTGTTGGCTCTATGTGTCATGAACACTGTCTGCTGCTCGATATATGTGTCATGTGCAGTGTCTGCTGCTGGCTATATGTGTCATGTACAATGAGTCTGCTCACTACATGTGTCAAGTACAATGAGTCTGCTCGCTACGTGTGTCATGTACAATGAGTCTGCTCGCTATATGTGTCGTGTACAATGAGTCTGCTCACTACATGTGTCATGTACAATGAGTCTGCTCACTACATGGATCATGTACAATGAGTCTGCTCGCTATATGTGTCATGTACAATGAGTCTGCTCACTAACATGGGTCATGTACAATGAGTCTGCTCACTAACATGTGTCAAGAACAATGAGTCTGCTGCTCACTACATGGATCATGTACAATGAGTCTGCTCACTACATGGGTCATGAACAATGAGTCTGCTCACTACATGGGTCATGAACATGAGTCTGCTCACTAACATGGGTCATGTAGAATGAGTCTGCTCACTAACATGGGTCATGTACAATGAGTCTGCTCACTAACATGTGTCATGTACAATGAGTCTGCTCACTAACATGGGTCATGTACAATGAGTCTGCTCACTACATGGGTCATGTACAATGAGTCTGCTCACTACATGGATCATGTACAATGAGTCTGCTCACTAACATGGGTCATGCACAATGAGTCTGCTCACTACATGGGTCATGAACAATGAGTCTGCTCACTAACATGGGTCATGTAGAATGAGTCTGCTCACTAACATGGGTCATGTACAATGAGTCTGCTCACTAACATGTGTCATGTACAATGAGTCTGCTCACTAAACATGGGTCATGCACAATGAGTCTGCTCACTAACATGGGTCATTACAATGAGTCTGCTCACTAACATGTGTCATGTACAATGAGTCTGCTCACTACATGTGTCATGTACAATGAGTCTGCTCACTACATGTGTCATGAACAATGAGTCTGCTCACTACATGTGTCATGTACAATGAGTCTGCTCACTAACATGGGTCATGTACAATGAGTCTGCTCACTACATGGGTCATGTACAATGAGTCTGCTCATCTTTGATAACACTGAGGACAGGCATCAGCGAGGTGAATGACGCAGCCAACTTTTCTCCTGACACTTCTGTCCACTTACTTTTTACAGTTTAAAGACTGGGAGAGGTCCTGCTAAAGGTTCTGGCGGCCGAGGGGACACCGGACGGGATTCCCAGTTCACGGACTTTTCACTCCTTACTATATACGTCACAAAAAATAAAAAGTGGTGCCTAGCGTATAAATGTCATGTGTGAACATTCGCTCAGTAAATCAATCACCTGAATTCATTTTATAATATATTAGGTATATCTGCATTTGTGGCAGCTTCCCTACACTATATGAAGGGAGTACAGTGTGTCAGAAAACTAGCTACGTTGTACTAAAAAATCTCCATCACACAGGATGGTTAGTCATACAGAGACATGTGTTCAGTAGTCTGCACTGGCAGCTCCGGGTGCATTATGAGGATATCATCAACACAAGAGTGAATAAGGTAGCAGTGATACTGAAAGTCCCCATATCGCAGGATGGTTAGTCATACAGGGCCATATGTTCAGAATCCTGATCTGACAAATTTGGATGCACTCTGAGGATATCTTCAAGAACACGAGAGTAAATGAAGTTATTGTAAAGCTCCAGGTACCTAGCCAATGGGTCTGAATGGTCTAATAACTGGGGCATTCGGTGATGTAGTGTGGATCATGCCGCAGTTCCTGCTCACAGAGTTTGCACCTGGAGTGCATTTGGGATTGGGTGATCCACACACCTGCAGCCACCTGCCACAGGTAACGGCAACCCAACCTGATCCTCGCAACCACTGTGTCGCACAGTCTGAATTATAAATAAATGAATATATAAATAAGATTAAATCTACGGACATTTGACTGAACATTTCAGTTACTGTGACTCGGTGAAGTGAGGGAGAGGCCGACTACCCTTGAGAGTGTCACACGGCTGATCCAGGCCACACTTTGTGATTCTCCTTTAATGACCAATTACCTTTCAATGTTGCATGAGGCTAGCACTAGGCATCTAGCATAAACTTTTGGACAGACAAACAAACAGATATTGAGCGTCTGAGACAGACGGGGGTATTCAGTGATGGCTGGATGTCTGTCTCTTTATCTCCCTTCCAACTTTCTCCTCCTCACTCACCCCCTGCCCTTCCTCCCTCCCTCCCTCCCTCCCCCTTAATTCCTTACCTCCATCCCGTTCTCTTTCCCATTCTCCTGTTCTCCTCCAACATCCTAATATTCCCCTTCCCTCCCATTACCCCCATTTTCCATCACTCTCATTCTCTCTCTCTCACTTCCAAACAATCCCCTCTTTCCAGTTCCCCCTCCTTCTTTTCCATTCTTTCTCTCTTATTTTTCTTCCCATTCACTCCTCACTCCCTACCTCACAGTCTCCCTCCCCCCCCATTCTCCTTCTCGACACTTTCCCGTTGTACATTCTCCCTGCAAAGTCTCGCGAGGCTCACTGCAACCGGCTCTGGCCTCCAGACTTGAAAAAAAGATAAGGAAACAGACAATCTTTCTTATAAGATACTGATGCCTTTCTGAAACACACAAATCATCTTCCAGAAAGCAACTACATTGATCATTGTCAATGCTTGCGTGGACTTATTTACGTGTGCTTGCAACCAGGCTTCTTGTCTCTGTTGCATCATGTAGCATATGATGCAGCCATTGTTGAGAAGTCGAGATGAACTGTATTGATGACGTTGACGAGGATAAACTTTGAGTGTGGATTATTCATATTTTATTTAATTTTTCCCACTGCCTATTCCAGTCTCTAATACTTCCATGTTATTGGCTGTTTTCTTGATAATTGACGCAAATAATATCAAATTCTGACGATTATTTTGGTATGCCATAATAGGGGTTATTATTTTTTCTTTCGTGATGCCCGAGAGTACAGCTATTTCGTGCCCTGGTCCAGGTACAAGCTCAGCTTACTTCTTCAGCTCTATATAGATGTCGACGGAATAAGTGCACAAATCCAACAATATACATCTTAAAACTTGGGGAAGTTTCTGTTGTTTTGCCTCTTAATTCTTCGTTAAAGTGAGCTAAGCTTCAGAGCATACGTGAGCTTATTTTCTTCTATCATGTTTATTTTATCTCTTCACCTCTCAAATCTTTCATCTATTTTTCCTTCAACTGATGTTTCCCTTACTTTCTTTGATCATCTTTCATTTACTTTAATCTTGCTTTATTCCATTTGCCTTGTCGCACTTGCTACTGATCTCCTCCTTCCGTCTCTCTCTCCCGCATCCCTCACCTCTCCTGTTTCTATCTTACCGCCTGCTGCGTTCTTTACTACTCAGCCTCTTTCTTAGTTATGACTTAATAATGACCCATGGAAAAACCTTCACATTTCCTTTCCTTATATGAGAGATTTGTGTTTATTTCATCGATCCATGTTACTGCTTGTCTCAAGGGGACACAGTGAAAGGGTCAACATTATGAGTATGGAATGGTCTGGAGAGGAGCCCTAGATCTTCATTGGTATTCCAGTGAAAGTGTCAAAATAATGGGCGAGGGTTAGGCGTTCCAGAGCTGCCCTGCAACCTCATTGGCCTTCCAGTGGCAGCCTGATTATGAGGATGAATAGGCTGACAGGGCATTCAGGAACCCCTGTGGCCTTCCAGTGCCACTGGAAGTATAAGATGGGTATAAGATGAGTACTTATCTTGTGAGTATAAGATGGGTGAGAGGGTGTCCCTGGAACCCCAGTGACTTTCCAGTGAGTGGGTGAGATAATTAGTAAAGATGGAGCAAGAGGGCTTTCCTGGAACTTCAGACATGTCACTTTACATATCAAAAGATGGCATGAAATTCTAAGTGGAATCAACAAAAAGATAAAATAACTTATGGAAAAACTCAAGCCAACTGGCAAAGGTCTTCCTTCATACAGTGCTCTTTGTGTTCGTTCTCCCCTCCTGTTGTACAATAAGGTCAGGCCATCTCTATTTGTCCAATTATGAAACTCTTTCTGGGTGAGTTCTTCATCCTTCTCTTGGTTTGTAGGTCACTTCTCTTACCTCTGTTCAGCTGTTCTGTGTGTTGGTCACTTCTCTTCCAGCTGTTCAGAAAGGCCACTTCTCCTCTCCTATAGCAGTATCGTAAAGACAATCCTCCTCTTTCATCCTCCTCCTTCAAAGAGGACATCCCAAATGGATGACAGCCTCTGCGCGACACACTCACAAGTGTCAGAACGTGTCATGTACACGCTCAACGTTTGACACCCCTTCACCGAATGACACCCCGACACCCTCAACGGGGTGACCCCTGTAGTAGATGACACCTTAATTGGGCACTCCACAGAGAGGAGTGTCACGTACAGTTAGTCATATTCCAATATATGACACCTTCTCCAGGGTGTCAACCTCAAGTCGTTGGCTCCACATTGGGTGGCATCCACCTCCCCCCTTTGGTTCCCCTCACTATACGTGGGTGGAGAAGCTCATTAGCTCTGATATGAAAGTCTGAATAGCAGACTCGAGGGACAGCCTTAAATTTGCATATGAATTCCGGATCTACGAAACCTAGATCATCTTTTTATTTTATCTTAAACCGCGAATAAAGGAGCTTCAGCTACTTTCTCTTCAAGACCGTGAGGCACCAGCTACTTTCTCTTTATGAAGCTGAGGCTCTACTAATTTTCCCTTGAAAAAGCCGAGAATCCAGCCATTTCATCACTGCTTCATTGAGTTTTTAATAATTCTTTAGCAAAAATTGAAGTAAAAGGATGTAATCACATTTTTGTAGCTCCGTCTTAAGTTTGTTATCCATATGTAAAGTTATATTTTAATTAAGACGCGCGGCACTAAGATGTGACGAAGAGTGTTAGATGGGCAGGTGTTGGGTTGGTTCAGGTGTTTGGTTATTACAGCAGTTGAGTTGGAGCAGGTGGTGTGATCTAGCTGGCGGCGCTAGAATTTGGCAACTACTTCAGCAGCTCAGAAAGCGGGTAGGCTCTCTGAAGGCAGTGGGCATTTCCTCTCTGTATCGCCACGCTGAGACGCTGGGAGAAGACGCTGTACTTACGGGACTTGGCTGATTGCCTGTGAGAGGCAGCGATACCTGGTTGTGCAACACTGAGGTCAATGTAGGTCAATATATGTATTATATATACATATATATATATTTATATATATATATATATATATATATATATATATATATATATATATATATATATATATATATATATGTGTGTGGTGTTGTGTGTGTGTGTGTATTCACCTAGTTGTGTTTGCGGGGGTTGAGCGTTTACTAACTACTTTCCCCCCCCCCCCAGGAAGCAGCCCGTGACAGCTGACTAACTCCCAGGTACCTATTTACTGCTAGGTAACAGGGTCATTAAGGGTGAAAGAAACTTTGCCCATTTGTTTCTGCCTGGTGCGGGAATCGAACCCGCGCCACAGAATTACGAGTCCTGCGCGCTATCCACCAGCTACCAGGCCCCCCACACACACACATGTGTGTTGTTTGTTGTGTGTGTGTGTGTGTGTGTGGTGTGTGTGTGTGTGTGTGTGTGTGTGTGTGTGTGTGTGGTGTGTGTGTGTGTGTGTGTGTGTGTGTGTGTGTGTGTGTAACACGTGAAAGCAGAGTTTCAGGGCAAAAATATATATTCAAAATCAAAGACAGTGGGACTAGGTGGCAAATATACATCCCTGCAAGCACACAACGTAACGGTTCATATGATTCCCTTGTTACAACTTGTAATAAAGTTGTTACATCTTGTTATAACGTTTTTAGCACGTATTAGAACGTGTTACAACCTGCTATATTGGTTGTTGCAATTGTTAGAAGGAGTTAAACCTTGTTCGAACGTCGTAGCGACGTTGAAGTTCAGTCGTGTGTTTGGTTAACACTCTGGACAGACACCTACACATTCAAGACATTAACCTTCAGTGGTTTAGACAGTATAGATATCTTGGAGTGTGTCTAGATTCTAAAATTACATTAAAAAATCAAAATCAATATATGAAGCAGAAAGTAAACTCACGACTGTATATAATGAGAGCAATCACAGGGCCCCGTCTAGGAACGGGGTGTTTAGGGGTGTTTACAATGTTGACCAGACCACACACTAGAAGGTGAAGGGACGACGACGTTTCGGTCCGTCCTGGACCATTCTCAAGTCGATTATGAGAATGGTCACAATCGACTTGAGAATGGTCCAGGACGGACCGAAACGTCGTCGTCCCTTCACCTTCTAGTGAGTGGTCTGGTCAACATACTTCAGCCACGTTATTGTGACTCATCGCTTACAGTGTTTACAATGTTTTACAGACACAACGTTCGTTCCGTAGTTGATTGTGCAACTCTTGCCTTACTTTTTTTCCTAGCCAGTAGGCAGAGGTTAAGGTTATCCAAAATGATTCAATACTAGTCAGTATATGGCGCTGACTAGTACTGTGCACTATATTATTAAGCTGGAAACCACAGTAACATCGGTTGAAATAACATTGAAAAAGTTTGTTGCAAGCATGCTGACCAAGATACTGACTAGACCAAGAATCAGTTCTCTTTAAGATATGATCAATGGGGCACTAACTCGGCACAGAGGAGCTTCCAGGAGTAATAGGAAGACCTACTGTGCAACGGTGAGATAGAGGTCCCTCAGCTTCAACCGTTCTCTCCAAGTAACATGTTGCAGAGCTGTTGCATTACACGAGAGTTGGGAAACTAACTCTACGCACTCGCAGTGCAAAGACGCGTGCACAATCTCCTTTATTACTAACTAAGACCAAGTTTGTTTGGTCTCTAAGGAGAGCCCATGTCTTGAGTAGCATGACAGTGCTACAAGGACCGTCTTAGGTCTAGTAAAGACGGAATTGGAAAGGTTGAAGCACTTCACACAGAAGGCAGCTCTAGTCAATCACCATTTCAATTAGCAACAACCAGTCAACATAACCTCGTCCGGAACAGCTAGCCTTAGCAATGACCTCACCAGCCCACATGACCTCCGATGACCTACGGTCGTCTAGTAAGCCCCACGCCAACCTAGCAGCTGATCCCTAATTGGCTAATCTTAGAGACAAGGGCTTGAGGGGATAACAGTGTGATTCCAGGCCTGTCACGCCATTCCAGGCTAAGGACATCAGTCCTCACCGAAGTGTGTGTTTCTGGGAGCAGCCGCTAATAAGAGCACCTTGTTAAGGCCTTAAGGGCCGTCAAGTTAACATTTATCCTTCGTAAAATAACCTCTAAGCAGCCTGAATCCCGCAGTGTAATTATAGTCGTCAAATCAAGTTAAATTGGCTGTGTAGAGCGATCACGAGGGGGGCAATAGGGGCAACAGGGGGCAACAGGGGGCAACAGGGGGCAACAGGACTGGTGAGAAGTGTGACGTTGTGATCGTGCAATATCAATGTCATCTTATCTTGAGATGATTTCGGGGTTTTTTAGTGTCCCCGTGGCCCGGTTCTCGACCAGGCCTCCACCCCCAGGCAGCAGCCCGTGACAGCTGACTAACACTCAGGTACCTATTTTACTGCTAGGTAACAGGGGCATAGGGTGAAAGAAACTCTGCCCATTGTTTCTCTCCGGCGCCTGGGATCGAACCCAGGACCACAGGATCACAAGTCCAGCGTGCTGTCCGCTCGGACGACCGGCTCCTTTCTGGAGAACGGTAGAGTTATAATTACACAAACTGTACCGATGAGTGTGCTGCGGATACAGCAATAAATACTCCATTGCTGTACCCACAGTACAGCAAGGGAGAATCGAAGCGTGAATTAAGCGCAAAGTTAAGAAGGGAGAACCTGGTGTGTAACTGCCGCTGCGAAGCTCTCACTCAAACAAGTGTAAACTGGCCACATGTGGAGACGTGTCAGTCGAAGCACGTAAGATACAGATGTGTATCCACACACCTGTGAGTCAGTCCAGTGAGTGGTGAGTGTTGGGCTGGGGCAGGTGGTGAGTGTGGGGCTGAGGCAGGTGGTGAGTGTTGGGCTGGGGCAGGTGGTGAGTGTTGGGCTGAGGCAGGTGGTGAGTGTTGGGCTGGGACAGGTGGTGAGTGTTGGGCTGAGGCAGGTGGTGAGTGTTGGGCTGAGGCAGGTGGTGAGTGTTGGGCTGGGGCAGGTGGTGAGTGTTGGGCTGAGGCAGGTGGTGAGTGTTGGGCTGGGACAGGTGGTGAGTGTTGGGCTGGGGCAGGTGGTGGGTGTTGGGCTGAGGCAGGTGGTGAGTGTGGGGCTGGGGCAGGTGGTGAGTGTTGGGCTGGGGCAGGTGGTGAGTGTTGGGCTGGGGCAGGTGGTGGGTGTTGGGCTGGGGCAGGTGGTGAGTGCTGGGCTGGGGCAGGTGGTGAGTGTTGGGCTGGGGCAGGTGGTGAGTGTTGGGCTGGGGCAGGTGGTGGGTGTTGGGCTGGGGCAGGTGGTGAGTGTTGGGCTGGGGCAGGTGGTGAGTGTTGGGCTGAGGCAGGTGGTGAGTGTTGGGCTGGGGCAGGTGGTGAGTGAGGGGCTGGGGCAGGTGGTGAGTGTGGGGCTGAGGCAGGTGGTGAGTGTTGTACTGAGGCAGGTGGTGAGTGTTGGGCTGGGGCAGGTGGTGAGTGTTGGGCTGGGGCAGGTGGTGAGTGTTGGGCTGAGGCAGGTGGTGAGTGTGGGGCTGAGGCAGGTGGTGAGTGTGGGGCTGAGGCAGGTGGTGAGTGTTGTACTGAGGCAGGTGGTGAGTGTGGGGCTGGGGCAGGTGGTGAGTGTTGGGCTGGGGCAGGTGGTGAGTGTGGGGCTGAGGCAGGTGGTGAGTGTTGGGCTGGGGCAGGTGGTGAGTGTGGGGCTGGGGCAGGTGGTGGGTGTGGGGCTGGGGCAGGTGGTGAGTGTGGGGCTGAGGCAGGTGGTGAGTGTTGGGCTGAGGCAGGTGGTGTTTTCAAGAGTTTTGGTACACATATAATGCCAGTATATAATGCTGAGGGCTAAACAAAGAACACTTCCAAAATGGAGCACTTTGACACGTCGTGGTGGTATAGTTGGAACAGCTGTCAATTACTGACGTCAAGCAGATGTTATTTGATGTTGTTGTAGGTAATATATTGTTGATAAACACCTGAAGGAAGCTTTCAATAAAAGATATACTGACTGGCTTTAATAATTGACATTTACTCCCACAAACATCTACCATGTGTACACAAACATCTACCATGTGTACACATAATCATCCTTGAACATTTACAATGTCGTGGGTGATCACTTTAACCGCGGCAGAATACATTGGGAGATGATGAACCCGATGAGGAAATGTGAAGACACGAATATCAAATTTGGTAGAGGCTGGACACAGAAATTTTTTATATATACTGAACGATAGTGAAGATATATGGTGAAAAGAAGACCTTGGACAGACCTTGTATTCTCCCAGAGTGAGGTAGATATCAGCAATATCGCTGATATATTATGTCTATAAAATAACACCAAACTAGCGTTCCCCCCAAAAATATAGCAGTGCCAAAATGTGGAGGAGATCTCGATAGCCAAAAAGGCAAGTATGGAGCATTAAGCTTCAACTCACCCTAACCAGAGCAATTTTTTGACACGCATTGCTTGATAAATCAGAATGAATAACAAAAGCATGATAGCTGCGCCGTGGAGACAATCAGAGCTAACATCAATTCAAGATGAGACGATAATGTTCAGAGATAATAGTCGGGGAAATATCTGAAAATATCACAGAAGCTCAGCCAAAAATTAGCCTAACTCCTGCAATGATGGGGGTGAGGTGCAACCTTCGACACA
>WNGS01055360.1:0-13196 GCA_020271785.1 Procambarus virginalis
ATAAATGATCTGTTTACCTTCTAGTTTTTTGAACATTTCCTGCCTTGAAGGGCTTAAATTATCCCTAAATTAAGGATAATTATCCACCCAGTTAATAATTTATCATATCGTACTGCTCCCAGCATCACAGACACTCAGATTACACATCACAATCATCAATCACTGCTCCCAGCATCAACACGATTACACCTTCACAATCATCTTTCACTGCTTCCAGCATCAACACTCAGATTACACCATCACAATCATCAATCACTGCTCCCAGCATCAACAGACACTCAGATTACACGATCACAATCATCAATCACGCTTCCAGCATCAACAGACACTCAGATTACACCATCTGAGTGTTGAGAGAGAATGACGGTCCGGTGTCCAAGCACTTAGAAACATCGGGAATCGAACACCGACCAGCAAGTTAGACTTCTTTCAGGGTTTAAGACTATTGATGAGAAGTTCTGCTCAAGACTTACTTGGGATCCGCTCGCTTACCTGCAAGAGAGAAGACAGGTAACTTTAGTGTAGTGATACGAGCAGTACACCTGTGTCATCAATGGTACTAGAAGTCACCTGTGTCATCAATGGTACTAGCAGTACACCTGTGTCATCAATGATACTAGAAGTACACTGGTGTCATCAATAGTACTAGAAGTACACCCTGTGTCATCAATGGTACTAGAAGTACACCTGTGTCATCAATAGTACTAGAAGTACACTGTGTCATCAATGGTACTAGAAGTACACCTTGTCATCAATGGTACTAGAAGTACACCTGTGTCATCAATGGTACTAGAAGTACACCTGTGTCATCAATGGTACTAGAAGTACACCTTGTCATCAATGGTACTAGAAGTACACCTGTGTCATCAATGGTACTAGAAGTACACCTGTGTCATCAATGGTACTAGAAGTACACCTGTGTCATCAATTACACTAGAAGTACACCTGTGTCATCAATGGTACTAGAAGTACACATGTGTCATCAATGGTACTAGAAGTACACCTGTGTCATCAATGGTACTAGAAGTACACCTGGGTCATCAATGGTACTAGAAGTACACCTGTGTCATCAATAGTACTAGCAGTACACTGTGTCATCAATGGTACTAGAAGTACACCTGTGTCATCAATAGTACTAGAAGTACACCTGTCATCAATGGTACTAGAAGTACACCTGTGTCATCAATGGTACTAGAAGTACACCTGTGTCATCAATGGTACTAGAAGTACACCTGTGTCATCAATGGTACTAGAAGTACACCTGTGTCATCAATTACCACTAGAAGTACACTTGGTCATCAATGGTACTAGAAGTACACCTGTGTCATCAATGGTACTAGAAGTACACCTGTGTCATCAATGGTACTAGAAGTACACCTGTGTCATCAATGGTACTAGAAGTACACCTGTGTCATCAATGGTACTAGAAGTACACCTGTGTCATCAATGGTAACTAGAAGTACACCTGTGTCATCAATAGTACTAGAAGTATACCTGTGTCATCAATGGTACTAAAGTACCCTGTGTCATCATGGTACTAGCAGTACACCTGTGTCATCAATGGTACTAGAAGTACACCTGTGTCATCAATGGTACTAGAAGTCCACCTGTGTCATCATGGTACTAGAAGTACACCTGTGTCATCAAGTGGTACTAGAATACACCTGTGTCATCAATGGTACAGAAGTACGCCTGTGCCATCAATGGTACTAGAAGTACGCCCTGTGCCATCAATGGTACTAGAAGTACACCTGTGTCATCAATGGTACTAGAAGTACACCTGTGTCATCAATGGTACTAGAAGTACACCTGTGTCATCAATGGTACTAGAAGTACACCTGTGTGTCATCAATGGTACGAGCAGTACACCTGTGTGTCATCAATGGTACGAGCAGTACACCTGTGTGTCATCAATGGTACTAGCAGTACACCTGTGTCATCAATGGTACGAGCAGTACACCTGTGTGTCATCAATGGTACTAGCAGTACACCTGTGTCATCAATGGTACTAGCAGTACACCTGTGTCATCAACGATAGCAATACACCTGTGTCATCAACGATAGCAGTACACCTGTGTCATCAACGATAGCAGTACACCTGTGTCATCAACGATAGCGATACACCTGTGTCATCAACGATAGCAATACACCTGTGTCATCAACGATAGCGATACACCTGTGTCATCAACGATAGCAATACACCTGTGTCATCAACGATAGCGATACACCTGTGTCATCAACGATACCAATACACCTGTATCATCAACGATAGCAGTACATCTGTGTTATCAACGATAGCAATACTACGCGAAGGTTCGGGAACTCCTTATCTCCTTAACTGTAGCCTCTGTTTAACTCAACAGTAAAATATGTACTTGGTTGTAACAACGATTCTTCGCGGCGGGGATCGTATTCCAGGGACCTGCCCGAAACGCTACGCGTACTAGTGGCTGTACAAGAATGTAACAACTCTTGTATATATCTCAAAAAAAAAACTACGCGAAGCTTCGTGAACTACGCAAAGCTTCGTGAACTACGCAAAGCTTCGTGAACTACGCAAAGCTTCGTGAACTACGCAAAGCTTCGTGAACTACGCAAAGCTTCGTAAACTACGCAAAGCTTCGTGAACTACGCAAAGCTTCGTGAACTACGCAAAGCTTCGTGAACTACACAAAGCTTCGAGAACTACGCAAAGCTTCGAGAACTACACAAAGCTTCGAGAACTACACAAAGCTTCGAGAACTACACAAAGCTTCGAGAACTACACAAAGCTTCGAGAACTACACAAAGCTTCGAGAACTACACAAAGCTTCGGGAACTACACAAAGCTTCGAGAACTACACAAAGCTTCGATAACTACACAAAGCTTCGATAACTACACAAAGCTTCGAGAACTACACAAAGCTTCGAGAACTACACAAAGCTTCGAGAACTACACAAAGCTTCGAGAACTACACAAAGCTTCGAGAACTACACAAAGCTTCGAGAACTACACAAAGCTTCGAGAACTACACAAAGCTTCGGGAACTACACAAAGCTTCGAGAACTACACAAAGCTTCGAGAACTACACAAAGCTTCGAGAACTACACTTCTCCCATCCACTCCATCAATCCCTTGAACGTTACCAGTAATTAGAATTACTGAAGGCTCCGCCTCGCGCAGGGTAATTCATCAATGTGAAGCCCGCTGATGCTTCGGAGTGTAATTACTATGTGTGATGCTGAGTGTGTAGTGCTGAGGGTGTTGTGGTGCTGAGTGTGTAGTGCTGAGTGTGTTGTGGTGCTGAGTGTGTTGTGGTGCTGAGTGTGTAGTGCTGAGTGTGTTGTGATGCTGAGTGTGTAGTGCTGAGTGTGTTGTGGAGACCGAAATCTGGTGGAAAAGTCTCTCGATTCCCAGTCTTTTTAAGGGTCTGAGCGTGGTCAATTGGTTAGCGTATCGGCCACCAGGTTGTCCCAACTTTCAATTGTCTCACAAGAGAAGTGTTTTGGAGGAAGCATCTCTCCCCTCAGCATCTCTTCCTTCAGCATCTCTCCCCTTCAGCATCTCTCCCCTCAGCATCTCTCCCCTCAGCATCTCCCTCTCCTCACTGCCATGTTTACCCATGTTTATGTTGTCAAGGAAGTGGAGTCAGGTGTTGGACTCGACACGCCGTAGCAGGAGCGCCACTCTGCGGGTGTTACTGTAAATAAACACCTGCGGGGGCTCCGGTCCGTGTCTGGCAGAGCGTTAATTTGACAGATATTTGTGTATGTAGCGATGAGGAAACCCAAATCCTGGTGGATATCTTGGTGGATATCTTGGCGGATATCTGTGTTGGTTCGGGCTGATTTATTCCTGTTTAGTTATCGTCTTTTATCGAACCCATCCTTCACGCCCGAGTGTATTCTTGGGGTGTATTATACACCTGTGTGTTCTGGGAGGGTGTTATACACTAGTGTATTCTGGGAGTGTTATACACTAGTGTATTCTGGGAGTGTGTTATACACTAGTGTATTCTGGGAGTGTGTTATACACTAGTGTATTCTGGGAGTGTGTTATACACTAGTGTATTCTGGGGTGTGTTATACACTAGTGTATTCTGGGTGTGTGTTATACACCAGTGTATTCTGGGAGTGTTATACACCAGTGTATTCTGGGAGGGTGTTATACACTAGTGTATTCTGGGTGTGTGTTATACACTAGTGTATTCTGGGTGTGTGTTATACACCAGTGTATTCTAGGAGGGTGTTATACACTAGTGTATTCTGGGTGTGTGTTATACACTAGTGTATTCTGGGAGTGGGTTATACACTAGTGTATTCTGGGAGTGTTATACACCAGTGTATTCTGGGAGTGTGTTATACACCAGTGTATTCTGGGAGTGTGTTATACACCAGTGTATTCTGGGAGGGTGTTATACACTAGTGTATTCTGGGAGTGTGTTATACACAAGTGTATTCTGGGAGTGTGTTATACACTAGTGTATTCTGGCTGTGTTATACACCAGTGTATTCTGGGGTGTGTTATACACTAGTGTATTCTGGCTGCATGTCATACACCAGTGTATTCTGGGTGTATGTCATACACCAGTGTATTCTGGCTGCATGTCATACACCAGTGTATTCTGCGAGTATTATACACCCCTCCACAACACCATAGTCATACCTGCTACAAGATGAGATCCAACACTTTCTATGATCATCTCGTGAAACAGAAAATGGTGTCCTTGACTAACTTGTAAATATTTGTAAACTCATTAAAATTGTCAATTTTCACGGTAACCTGAACGTCACTGTAAATATGGTGATGGGGCCACGGTGATGGAGAGTTTGGTCCACCAGGCTGTTGCTTGGAGCGGCCCGCAGGCCCACATACCCGCCACAAGAAACCACTACGGGCTCACCATAGCCCGTGCTACTTGCCCCGCTCCTGTGCCAGGTAAGTCCACTACGGGCTCACCATAGCCCGTGCTACTTGCCCCGCTCCTGTGCCAGGTAAGTCCACTACGGGCTCACCATAGCCCGTGCTACTTGCCCCGCTCCTGTGCCAGGTAAGTCCACTACGGGCTCACCATAGCCCGTGCTACTTGCCCCGCTCCTGTGCCAGGTAAGTCCACTACGGGCTCACCATAGCCCGTGCTACTTGCCCCGCTCCTGTGCCAGGTAAGTCCACTACGGGCTCACCATAGCCCGTGCTACTTGCCCCGCTCCTGTGCCAGGTAAGTCCACTATGGGCTCACCATAGCCCGTGCTACTTGCCCCGCTCCTGTGCCAGGTAAGTCCACTACGGGCTCACCATAGCCCGTGCTACTTGCCCCGCTCCTGTGCCAGGTAAGTCCACTACGGGCTCACCATAGCCCGTGCTACTTGCCCCGCTCCTGTGCCAGGTAAGTCCACTACGGGCTCACCATAGCCCGTGCTACTTGCCCCGCTCCTGTGCCAGGTAAGTCCACTACGGGCTCACCATAGCCCGTGCTACTTGCCCCGCTCCTGTGCCAGGTAAGTCCACTACGGGCTCACCATAGCCCGTGCTACTTGCCCCGCTCCTGTGCCAGGTAAGTCCACTACGGGCTCACCATAGCCCGTGCTACTTGCCCCGCTCCTGTGCCAGGTAAGTCCACTACGGGCTCACCATAGCCCGTGCTACTTGCCCCGCTCCTGTGCCAGGTAAGTCCACTACGGGCTCACCATAGCCCGTGCTACTTGCCCCGCTCCTGTGCCAGGTAAGTCCACTACGGACTCACCATAGCCCGTGCTACTTGCCCCGCTCCTGTGCCAGGTAAGTCCACTACGGGCTCACCATAGCCCGTGCTACTTGCCCCGCTCCTGTGCCAGGTAAGTCCACTACGGACTCACCATAGCCCGTGCTACTTGCCCCGCTCCTGTGCCAGGTAAGTCCACTACGGGCTCACCATAGCCCGTGCTACTTGGAACTTTTTGTTCCAAGTAGCGAATGTCGCAATATATTGTAGAATGTCCCATAATGACTGACTTTCGCCCTCCTGGGCTGAGGTATGCTGAACTCTGTAACTCCTATATGAGTACTGGAACACTTGATGATATATTGGACTTGTATCCAAGGTTAACCATGAAATGTATCAATTATACAATGTATGTATGTGATGTAACTATATAACCTGAGCTTGTAAAAGCACCTTAATCACCTTCAGTGATTAAGTGCTTAATTGCACACTAGTTTCTCTATCAGCTATCTCACCCTGTCAGAGTAAAAGAGACAAATGTATGTGAATGCATGTGTGTATATTTATGTATGCATGTATGTATATGAGTGTGTGTATGCATATGTATGTGTATAAAGTATATATGGAAGCTGATCATAAATACATTTCACCTTTGTAAATGTACATTAATGACACTATGTAAAAGACACATCGAACACTTTATGTAGGGCATACGTAAATCTGTTTAGCTATGTATTTACGTATGTAGGTTAGCTTAGCATTTTAAAAGCACTACAATCACCTTCTGTGGTTGATTGTTCAATAAATCCCTGAACTATATGTTTAACACATCTCTAACCCTGTCCATGGAGGACAGAAGAAAATGTATATATGCTGGTTAGCATTGTAAATGTCTGGCCACGTCTGTGGTAGAAAATAATAAATAAATAAATAAATAAATTAATAAATAAATAAATAAATAAATAAAAAACAGCCTGGTTGGTCCGGAACTCCTTGGAGGAAACAATCTAGGCTCCTCTTGAAGATGTCCACGGTTGTTCCGGCAATATTCTTATAGTCGCTGGGAGGACGTTGAACAACCGCGGACCTCTGATGTTTATACAGTGTTCTCTGATTGTGTCTATGGCACCTCTGCTCCTCACTGGACCTCTGATGTTTATACAGTGTTCGCTGATTGTGCCTATGGCACCTCTGCTCTTCACTGGACCTCTGATGTTTATACAGTGTTCTCTGATTCTGCCTATGGCACCTCTGCTCTTCACTGGACCTCTGATGTTTATACAGTGTTCTCTGATTGTGCTTATGGCACCTCTGCTCTTCACTGGACCTCTGATGTTTATACAGTGTTCTCTGATTGTGCCTATGGCACCTCTGCTCTTCACTGGATCTCTGATGTTTATACAGTGTTCTCCGATTGTGCCTATGGCACCCCTGCTCTTCACTGGACCTCTGATGTTTATACAGTGTTCTCTGATTGTGCCTATGGCACCTCTGCTCTTCACTGGACCTCTGATGTTTATACAGTGTTCTCTGATTGTGCCAATGGCACCTCTACTCTTCACTGGTTCTATTCTGCATTTTCTTCCATATCGTTCACTCCAGTACGTTGTTATTTTACTGTGTAGATTTGGGACCTGGCCCTTCAGTATTTTCCACGTGTTCAACTTGATGATACAGTTACGTGTCAGAGGCGTCCAATGGTGACAGAGAGGTCAGGCTGCTGCTCGTGGAACGGGCGTGAGTGATCCTGGGATAAGGAAGCCGGTCGGCCGAGCGGACAGCACGCTGGACTTGTGATCCTGTGGTCCTGGGTTCGATCCCAGGCGCCGGCGAGAAACAATGGGCAGAGTTTCTTTCACCCTATGCCCCTGTTACCTAGCAGTAAAATAGGTACGTGGGTGTTAGTCAGCTGTCACGGGCTGCTTCCTGGAGGTGGAGGCCTGGTCGAGGACCGGGCCGCGGGGACACTAAAGCCCCGAAATCATCTCAAGATAACCTCAAGATCCCGTTTAGAGACCTTACGGTGCCCTGTCATAAGGCTCACAATTTAAAATAGGTACCATTGCACTGTTAATTTTGTTATGATGTTAAAGCCTCGGCTGCTCTTAACAGACACACTCGACATTCGGAGTTTTGGAGGAGCAGGTTTGTTTGCACACCTGCAATAAACAAAATTTTGGGTGTGCGGGCAGGTGTGTGTGTGTGTATTTACTATTTGTATTTATTATTTGTGTTTGCACAATCGAACTGTTAGCTCTTGGACCCCGCCTTTCTATCCAATCTATTTTTCCTCTATTATATCTACTACATATATTTCTTTCTAACACACACACATCCTCAGGAAGCAGCCCGTGGCAGCTGTCTAACTCACAGGTACCTATTTACTGCTAAGTGAACAGGGACATCAGGGTCAAAGAAACTCTGCCCATTTAGGCAGGTACGCACCAAGGGAGAGATACACACCAGGGGAAGACACACACACACACCAGGGGAAGACACACACACCAGGGGGACACACACACACACCATGGGAAGACACACACACACACACACCAGGGGACACACACACACACACACCATGGGGGACACACACACACACCAGGGAAAGACACACACACACACACCAGGGGGACACACACACACACCAGGAAGACACACACACACACCAGGGGGACACACACACACACCAGGAAGACACACACACACACCAGGGGGACACACACACACACCAGGGGGGGGGAAGGTACCCACTGGTATATTAGAAAGCACTGCACATTCCCTCATTCTCATGGATGGAAAATCGTCGCGAGCGGACTGACTGCCAATTGATGTCATAAAAGGAGAAGAATTAATAAAGATTCTAACAATGTCTCTGTGATACGCATCTTTGGGAGAGGTGCCCCCCCCCTCGCCCACACAATGGACTCACCCATATGCCCTCTTGGGGGGGGGGGAGTTATCAGGGGAAAGCGCCAAGCCATTACGACTATATAGCACTGGGAAGGGGTCAGGATATAAGGATTTGGGATGGGACGGAGGGAAAGGAATGGTGCCCAATCACTTCTTTGGACGGTCGGGGGATTGAACGCCGACCTGCAGGAAGCGAGACCGTCGCTCTACCGTCCAGTCCAAGTGGCTGGACAAGAGGGGCTTGAGAGTGAGGAAAGATAACGTGCGGAGCGCCGCAAGGGTCAGTCGTAAACCTCATCCTGATAACAGGAAATTGGTTATCTTATAAGAATGTGTTGATACGCTACATCTTACGAGGCGATCAGAGATCAACTGTGAATCTCTATGTTACAATCTTTACACTTTTCGAGTTTTATTTTTCCACCTACGTGAGACACTCTCGTAAGTATGCAGCCCCCCAACATCGAACCCCCGCCGGAAAATGCACACAATATTAGACAATGCCAGGGCTTATAGCAGCTAACTCTCGATCCTGTAAACATATAGGTGAAGACTTGTAGGTAAGTACGTGATAATCACTATAGAACAAGACGGGGATCGCCATAGCCCGTGCTACTTGGAACTTTTTGTTCCAAGTAGCCACTCCACTCTTACGGCACCTGATCAACAGCACTGTGATGACTGCAAGCAACAACAGTCTGGCCGATCAGTGTGCCTACCTTTAAGGGCTTGACGCCCTCAGCCCATCAGGTGAGGCAGTTATCGGCGCCTCAGCCCATCAGGTGAGACAGTCATCGGCGCCTCAGCCCATCAGGTGAGACAGTCATCAGCGTCTCAACCCATCAGGTGAGACAGCCATCGGCGCCTCAGACCATCAGGTGAGACAGTCATCGGCGCCTCAACCCATCAGGTGAGACAGTCATCGGCGCCTCAACCCATCAGGTGAGACAGTCATCAGCGCCTCAACCCATCAGGTGAGACAGTCATCAGCGCCTCAGCCCATCAGGTGAGACAGTCATCAGCGCCTCAACCCATCAGGTGAGACAGTCATCGGCGCCTCAGCCCATCAGGTGAGACAGTCATCAGCGCCTCAGCCCATCAGGTGAGACAGTCATCAGCGCCTCAACCCATCAGGTGAGACAGTCATCGGCGCCTCAGCCCATCAGGTGAGACAGTCATCAAGATAACCAAACAGAACAGGGAAGAGAAATGAGAACCAGGAGCTAAGGACGGAGTGAAGGAACAGTGCCCAACCACTTCCACCATCAGGAGATCAAACGCTGACACCTAGAGAGGGTTCTCTCCCATAGTATAACGATCAATAAAAACTCTATGGAAATCACGCCACAAATTTCGCACTTTACTATGAAAATCCGATGGGCGGGGGGGGGGGGGGGGGATTTATAACTGCTATTATTTCTTAAAGTATTTAACTTAGACCTAACCTGTTGGGTAATAATGGTTCCTAAATATTTGCATTCCCTTCGCCGCTTTCTTAAGCAATTTCTTCTTGTCTTACGACGTCGTAGATGTCTTACGACGTCGTAGATGTCTCACAAACAAACCCTTGGACCCCAGGGGCCAGATTCACGAAGCAGTTACGCAGGCACTTACGAACCAGGGGCCAGATTCACGAAGCAGTTACGCAAGCACTTACGAACCAGGGGCCAGATTCACGAAGCAGTTACGCAGGCACTTACGAACCAGGGCCAGATTCACGAAGCAGTTACGCAAGCACTTACGAACCAGGGGCCAGATTCACGAAGCAGTTACGCAAGCACTTACGAACCAGGGGCCAGATTCACGAAGCAGTTACGCAAGCACTTACGAACCTGGGGCAAGATTCACGAATCAGTTACGCAGGCACTTACGAACCAGGGCAAGATTCACGAAGCAGTTACGCAGGCACTTACGAACCAAGAGGTCAGATCGACAAAGCGTTACGCAAGCACTTACGAACCTGTACATCTTTCCTCAACCTTTGACGGCTTTGGTTACATTTATTAAACAGTTTACAAGCATGAAAACTTGCCAATCAACTGTTGTTATTGTTATAAACAGCCTCCTGGTGCTTCGGAGCTCATTAACTGTTTAATAATTGTAAACAAAGCCGCCAAAGATTGAGAAAAGGTGTACAGGTTCGTAAGTGCTTGCGTAACTGCTTCGTGAATCTGGCCGCTGGGAACAACTTTTCATACCGGAATGGCCTATTCATCCTGGTTCTCTGCCTTGCTCCCTAACCATCTTAGACAGTGCTCCGGACTCGTTAAGATTCCGTGCCAGAGACCGGGGAGTGTCTCAAGTATTTGCACTTTACACGGGCTTCGAACCCGTGTCACTGCGTTGCTTTGTGGCCAGTAGCTATCCGTTCGGCACCGGTGTTCGAGAACAGTGTTCGGAGCGTCGAACAGGCGTGTGTGTGTGTGTGTGTGTGTGTGTGTGTAATTACCTAAGTGTAGTTACAGGATGAGAGCTACGCTCGTGGTGTCCCGTCTTCCCAGCACTCTTTGTCATATAACGCTTTGAAACTACTGACGGTCTTGGCCTCCACCACCTTCTCCCCTAACTTGTTCCAACCGTCTACCACTCTGTTTGCGAAAGTGAATTTTCTTATATTTCTTCGGCATCTGTGTTTAGCTAGTTTATATCTATGACCTCTTGTTCTTAAAGTTCCAGGTCTCAGGAAATCTTCCCTATCGATTTTATCAATTCCTGTTACTATTTTGTATGTAGTGATCATATCACCTCCTTTTCTTCTGTCTTCTAGTTTTGGCATATTTAATGCCTCTAACCTCTCCTCGTAACTCTTGCCCTTCAGTTCTGGGAGCCACTTAGTAGCATGTCTTTGCACCTTTTCCAGTTTGTTGATGTGCTTCTTAAGATATGGGCACCACACAACCGCTGCATATTCTAGCTTTGGCCTAACAAAAGTCGTGAACAATTTCTTTAGTATATCGCCATCCATGTATTAAAAGCAATTCTGAAGTTGGAAAGCGTGGCATAGGCTCCTCGCACAATATTCTTTGCCCATTTGTTTCAATGGGCAAAGGGTGAAAGAAACTTTGCCCATTTGTTTCTGCCGGGTGCGGGAATCGAACCCGCGCCACAGAATTACAAGTCCTGCACGCTATCCACCAGGCTACCTGGCCCCCCTACCTGTGTGTGTGTTGTGTGTGTGTGTGTGTGTGTGTGTGTGTGTGTGTGTGTGTGTGTTTGTCATTTCAGAGCCTATTCGGACCATGCTGTACCCCAGGGACCATGCTGTACCCCAGGGACCATGCTGTACCCCAGGGACCATACTGTACCCCAGGGGTCCACGCTGTACCCCAGGGACCATGCTGTACCCCAGGGACCATGCTGTACCCCAGGGACCATGCTGTACCCCAGGGACCATGCTGTACCCCAGGGACCATGCTGTACCCCAGGGACCATGCTGTACCCCAGGGACCATGCTGTACCCCAGGGACCATGCTGTACCCCAGGGACCATGCTGTACCCCAGGGACCATGCTGTACCCCAGGGACCATGCTGTACCCCAGGGACCATACTGTACCCCAGGGACCATGCTGTACCCCAGGGACCATGCTGTACCCCAGGGACCATGCTGTACCCCAGGGTCCATACTGTACCCCAGGGACCATGCTGTACCCCAGGGACCATGCTGTACCCCAGGGACCATGCTGTACCCCAGGGTCCATACTGTACCCCAGGGACCATACTGTACCCCAGGGGTCCACGCTGTACCCCAGGGACCATGCTGTACCCCAGGGACCATGCTGTACCCAGGGACCATGCTGTACCCCAGTGTGACCATGCTGTACCCCAGGAACCAGCTGTACCCCAGGGACCAAGCTGTACCCCAGGGACCATGTTGTACCCAGGGACCATGCTGTACCCCAGGGACCATGCTGTACCCAAGTGTGACCAAGCTGTACCCCAGGGACCATGCTGTACCCCAGGGACCAAGCTGTACCCCAGGGACCATGCTGTACCCCAGGGACCATGCTGTACCCCAGGGGACCATGCTGTACCCCAGTGTGACCAAGCTGTACCCCAGGGACCATGCTGTACCCCAGGACCATGCTGTACCCCAGGGACCATGCTGTACCCCAGGGACCATGCTGTACCCCAGGGGACCATGCTGTACCCCAGGGACCATGCTGTACCCCAGGGTCCAAGCTGTACCCCAGGGACCATGCTGTACCCCAGGGTCCATGCTGTACCCCAGGGACCAAGCTGTACCCCAGGGACCATGCTGTACCCCAGGGACCATGCTGTACCCCAGGGTCCATGCTGTACCCCAGGGACCAAGCTGTACCCCAGGGACCATGCTGTACCCCAGGGGACCATGCTGTACCCCAGGGACCATGCTGTACCCCAGGGACCATGCTGTACCCCAGGACCATGCTGTACCCCAGGGACCATGCTGTACCCCAGGGACCATGTTGTACCCCAGGGACCATGCTGTACCCCAGGGACCATGCTGTACCCCAGTGTGACCATGCTGTACCCCAGTGTGACCATGCTGTACCCCAGGGGAACATGCTGTACCCCGAGGACCATGCTGTACCCCAGGGACTATGCTGTACCCCAGGGGGCCCATGC
>WNGS01055363.1:0-12461 GCA_020271785.1 Procambarus virginalis
TGCCTCTCCTCGTTTTTGCAATTCTCTGTGTCAGCCTATATCTGTCATCTTCCTTGCTCTATCTCTGTCATTCTCTCACTAATTTGCATATCCTTATCTAACCCGTTTCTGTGTCTAACATTCTCTCCCTGACTCTGTCTATATCTATTTCTGTGTCTCGGTCTTCATCTCTTTCTCTCCTCTCTCTCCCTCTTTCTCTCTCCCTCCTTCTCTCTCCCTCCTTCTCTCTCCCTCCTTCTCTCTCCTTACTTCTCTCTCTCTCCTTCTCTCTCTCTCATTTTCTCTCTCTCCTTCTCTCTCTCTCCTTCTCTCTCTCTCCCCTCTCTCCCCTTACATACATACATACATACATACATTTATTTAACACACGTGGTACACGCACAAGGGGACACAGGTGGAAGCTGAGTACCCAAATGAGCCACAGAGAGATTATAGAAAGAACTTTTCAGTGTCAGAGTAGTTAATAAATGGAATGCATTAGGCAATAATGTGGTGGAGGCTGACTCCATACACAGTTTCAAATGTAGATATGAAGAGCCCAGTAGGCTCAGGAATCTGTACATCAGTTGATTGACGGTTGAGAGGCGGGACCAAAGAGCCAAAGTTCAACCCCTGCAACCATAACTAGGTTAGTACATACATACATACATAAGTACATAATATAAAACAGTGGAGGATTCCCAGGTAGAACAATCAACCACAATGCCCATTACCCCTTTACCCTGTTGTCCTTACTTCACAACTATACAAGAGTCATTAACACGTGTAATGGCTGATCCCCCATCACGATAGCATGGGGAACAATTGCCTAACCCGCAGTCCGTCTTGCTCCTCAAATAATTTTCGGGTTAACATGAAAACATCTCTCGAGTTTATCTCTCTAATGTTGTTTTCCCATCTTTCATTTTATCAGCTTAGTTCCTTTATTATGCCCCAATTACTCATCCATTGAGCGGTAGTTAAACTGAACCCAAATTTAATAAAGTTCCTTTTGCTAAGCAAGCTACAGTCTTGATAAAGTCAGATATATTGTTTGTTAACACATCTCTCAACAATGAACAGTCAGTTTTATCAAGCTAACATATCCTAACACAACGAGTGAGAGTATTAACTGGTCTAATTATTTTATTAGACCAGTATATATATTAGATTATACTGGTATAATTATATATATATATATATATATATATATATATATATATATATATATATATATATATATATATATATATATATATATATATATTATATATATATATATATATACAGTTTACAGAGAACACACACACACACACAATATAAAACAATTAAACAATTAGCGTTCGAAGACCTCGTCCAGCTCCTCGGAGGTTGGGTGCGTACCCAGGATACAGCACGCATTTCCCCTCTGTACTGCGACACTGAGGCGCTGGAATAGGAAACTGGCTGCTCGTGGATCTCTAGTTTTCCCAATGAGTTCCTCACCAACCTCCTTTAAAAACTTGAGTGCACATTTACCCCAGGCGCCCAGAGTCTCTGAGCCTATCGGCACGAACCTGTAACAACGTTCTAGGTCTCTGTACTTGTGGATTTTCTGGGTCTCCCTGAAGGTGGCTGCCCCACCTCCCTCCGCTGAGCTGTAACGTAAATAGGTATCAGCCAATGTAGATGCACAGGTGTAATCCCATACGACCTGTTTACCTTCCCTCCAGGGCTGCAGGGTGACTCCATCTGGGCGTTTTTGGCTGTTGTCAGGTCTGCACAGCTGGGGTTCCCTTTGTGCAGGACACCCAGCTGTAGCCAAACTTCTCTTGATGATGTCATTGACTGCCTCGTGTCTGGCAATCTTTCCTGTGTCTTACGACAGATGAGACCATGGCTGCCGTATTGGTCTGCCCGTGCCTGGCCGCAAATACACCGGTGCTCGGTGGAGATAGGGGCGGCAAGGCGCAGAGCAACACCAATACTTAGGGCCCGATGATCCAGGCGGGTGCCCAAGGCGGAATTAGGGACTGCCAACAGGAAGTCCCCAGCATGGGGGGCTTGCACAGCTAGGAGACGCGCTCTGTCCTTCTGAGAAGCTACGTCCAGCAATGCTTTGGCGATGTTCTCCACTATGGGGCTATCCCATTTGGCCTGTTTACCGTCGTTTGGACAAGTTGGTCGGGTGTGTGAATTGGCGAGTGAGTCCCACCGACCAGCTCCTTCCACAAATTTGGGATCACGAATCCCAATGGAGTTCCTTAGGTATTCTGGTAGTATTTCCTTCACTAATTCACTTGTAGCACTGGTCGAGGATAAGAATGCCGGCAATGCTGTGTCGCCTTGCGAATACCTATACCCCCGAGTCTAACTGGGAGCGTTGCTTGGTCCCACTGGTCATCTTGCAGGGAGAGGTTTAACACTTTCATAGTTATTGTCTTTAGGAGTGAATCGTATTCCGTTAATTTTGGGCTGTCAAAAGAAGGAGCACACCTGAGGAAATAGGTAAGTCTGGGCAAGGCCAGGCACCTTGTAAGAAGGTACAACGCATCATGAGCATCCAAAGCCCCTATTCGCGCCTCCATCCTCCTCAGGTCTTTAAGCTTTTCTTCGAGGACTACCTCAATGGCGTTCGAGCCCAGAGGTGCCCCTAGCAGCACACTGTCGGTAGGAGCGATCACTTGGGCTCCTGGCAATAAGATTTGTACTGCATTTATGATTGGTTGGTTGGACGAGATGATTTCACACTTTGATGGATTTAGTGTAAGGCCTAACTCCTCTCCCCTAGATTTCACTAGCTGAAGATCTCCTAGTAGGGATTCCTGTGTCCCTGCCAGGGTGCCATCGTCCAGGAACCAGATGTTGAATTCGCTGGACAACCTACTTGTGACCTCCTTAGCTGCCATGCAGAAAAGAAAAGGGGCAAGTGGGTCTCCCTGCTGGACACCTTCTGCGGAAACAACTTCATGTTCCCCAAACAACAGTGTCGATTCCCTACTGTACCCTGCTGAAACGAAAGGAAGTAGACAAGGAAAGCTGGTTCGAACTGCTTCCAGTACCACATCCCTTTTTACCTGGTTGAAGGCATTTTTAAAGTCTAATTTAATTAATGCCTTATTTACTGGGAGGTCCTTGATATAGGCTCGTGCTGCATGAGCTGCTGCTTCACAGCCATGGGGGACACCAAAACCTAGTTGATGGGGTCGAAGCATCGTTGCAGCGTCTATGCTGATATATATATATATATATTATATATATATATATATATATATATATATATATATATATATATATATATATATATATTATATATATATATATATATATATAGTGCCTGTTCATTACAACTATTTAACACTGGGAAGGGATCAGGCTAAGGATTTGGGATGGGATGGAGAGGAATGGTGCCAAATCTGCACTTGAACGGCGGTCGGGGATTGAACGCCTAGGACTGCTACTGTGCATTTAAATTACTAACTTACCTGAGAGTCTATATCCCTACATGTCAAAGTTTGTGTATACTGGTAATGTGAGGCACATACAGAAGATAAGGGTAGCTGAACACCACAAAATGCTGAAGGACAACTTTATTAAAGTTGCATAATGAAATGTGTAAGTACTTCATTCATAATGATGTGCTGCTCGAAATCTTAGCGAAGTATCCAAAATTTGCTTACTGTAGGTAATGCATGCACATGACTGTAAAGCTGCCGCCCAGTTGGGTGGGTGTGCAGCAAGACTAGTAACTGTGTGACTCTTTATAGATGTAAAGTGCCTTGTATAGTGACTGTTGTGAGCCTCTTGTAATGTAACTTGTGACACCTCTTATTGATTATTGATGTGTGTATTTGTGTGGGTGATTAGATATGTATGTGTATGTATATGTGTATATGTATATATATATATATATATATATATATATATATATATATATATATATATATATATATATATATATATATATATATATATATATATATATAAATATATGTGTATGTATGAAGGTGTGTACATGTGTATACAACATTGATAATTTTGTTACTAGCGTCAAACATTGTTATTTGCTTAGCTAAACGAACTAGAGGGTTCAGTTCCTGAACCGATTATGTGCCTCTGTAATCCTTTACACCACCGCCCACGAGATGGGTATGGGGTGCATAATAAAGAAAGAAATAGAAGAAATTGAAATTGCATAATACGGTTATTGACATTCAATAATAGTAAGATAAAGCAATGAGGACCAAATGGGAGACCAGTGATCAGATGAATATTACAGACTCAAGGGTAGCCTTCTCTTCTTGTATATAAATGAAAAAATAAATTCATTTGTTTAATTCTAATGCTTGTAGGCGAGAACAGTTGTGAACGCCAGCTAGCGCACAAGTACATGAGCGCCCAAAATACTTTTACATAAAAGACATGTACAGACAGGCGTGTGGCTTCTGACTACTTTTTTATTGATTAATATTAAATATTAGGCGCTTACCTATAATAGTTATCATTTTATACAAGTATAACTATCACATAATAAATATAAAAGGAGTTTATCCAAAAACTGACAGAAGTGTTGTGTTTTGTGCGTTGTATCGTGTTTGTGGGCATTCGGGTGTGTTGTGTTTACGCTGGCAGGCGGCGTCCTTACGGACTCCGAATTATGTCTATTACATCACTAAACTTCATTTAATAACTATATGCCTGTTAAGTAGAAGATTTTATTCGTTAATAGCATTATATTGTCGTTTTAATATGGAACACGTACACATATGCGAAACGTCGAAAGCTGGTGTCCGAAGTTGTAAATATATTAGTGTGCGATGTTGTCAATGTACGGAGTGACTTGTATCCGTCGTGCCTGTGTACAGGTTAGTTTATATTCACTCCTAGTTAATTTCTATTTGTTCTAGTGTTAGTCATGTGTACTTTGCTTATTATATTATATATCTTAAGCACTGTTAGTCTTTATAAGTTTTGTATAATATATGGCTTGTGTATTGCAGGATGTAACTGTACTGTAATTATTTGTTCAATCGTGAGGATTTAATAATGACCCTTTTTCTTGCAATTCATACACAGAGCCTCTCTAGCCGGACATCGACTGCGAGGATGTCGAGTGTAACCGCAAAAGAAGCACTTAAAACCACTAGTTGTAGCTGCAGAAACTGTGTCAACTTTTTCTTCTGCACTTTCTTGTCCTCCTAAGTCCTCCAGGTCTAATGAGAGTGCCATGGCAGCATTTGTAACCCCTGGCTGAGCATAAGAGGCAGAAAGTTTCTGTGCCGTTTCTAGAGTGTGAGCCTGGTCAAAGGCTGACTGTAAGTCTAAAGTTCTATTTTCAAGTAAGCGCTGCCTTATTGTGGCAGAACCTAGCCCATTAATGAAAGCATCTCTCACATAGTTATCACTGGCTTCTACAGCAGTCATTGCTTTGAACTGGCAATCTTTAGCTAATAACTTTAAAGCCTGAAGAAACTGATCAAGTGACTCACCGGGTTCTTGGCGCCGTGTTGCAAGCACATACCTTGCGAATACTTCATTCTTGGGCTTCACAAACAGTTCTGTTAGGGATTTTTCAGCAGCATCATACGTAGTGCAGTCAGCTATGTAGTCGAACACACGTGGAGCGACGTAGTTTATTAAGAGACACAGCTTGTCCACGGTGGGAGTATTTTCTTCTACTGCAAGAGTGAAGTTTTGGAACGTCTTGAGCCAGTGACGCCATTCCTAAGCGGCGTTGGTGGCGTTTGGGTCAGTAGCAAACCGCTCGGGCCGCAGTAACCGGTCCATGTTCACTGGCTGAATTATTTGTTCAATAAATTGAGGTAAAGGAGAAGCATTGCCAGACGTGTGGCTTTATTTTTTTTTTTTTGAGATATATACAAGAGTTGTTACATTCTTGTACAGCCACTAGTACGCGTAGCGTTTCGGGCAGGTCCCTGGAATACGATCCCCGCCGCGAAGAATCGTTTTTTCATCCAAGTACACATTTTACTGTTGCATTAAACAGAGGCTACAGTAAAGGAATTGCGCCCAGTAAATCCTCCCCGGCCAGGATACGAACCCATGACATAGCGCTCGCAGAACGCCAGGCGAGTGTCTTACCACTACACCACGGAGACTAAATAATGAACAAATCCTCACGTCTGGGTCAGTGCACAGTGCACAGTGCACCACGGAGACTAAATAATGAACAAATCCTCACGAAAGGGTCAGTGCACTGATTGATACTGGTAGCTCTGAGAACTTTATTCATAAGAATATTGCCGACCAGAGTGGGTTACTCGTCTATCCTGACAATGGGGCAGTTTCTATGGCTACTGTATCGTTCTCTTCAAAATTCCTGGGTCAGTGTTCTGTAGACTTAGAATTACAAGGAGAAACTTACCATGGTGTGAATCTCAAAGTGTTACCGATTTGTGTGCTGATGTGATTTTAGGTCATAACTTTTTACAAAATCATTCTGTGCTTGAGATGGCTTTTGGAGGAGATAGACCTCCTCTTAGAATATGTGGATTAGCTGCCGTCAAAGTTCCGGCTCCATCTCTCTTCAGTAATTTAGCACCAGACTGCAAGCCGATTGCTGTAAAATCCAGACGCTATTCTGAGGCTGACAAGTTGTTTATTAAATCTGAGACCGCTCGGATGCTACGTGAAGAGATAATTAGACCCAGTCATTCTCCATGGAGAGCCCAGGTATTAGTAACTAAAGGAGAACATCACAAGAAAAGAATGGTTGTAGATTATTCACAAACAATCAATCGATTCACGGGGCTGGATGCCTACCCCTTACCACACACAGATGAGATTGTGAATAATGTTGCTAGATTTAAAGTATACAGCACGCTAGACTTGAGAAGTGCTTACCATCAAGTGGGTTTAACTGAGGAAGAAAAACCCTATACAGCCTTTGAAGCTTGTGGGAAGCTTTTTGAATTTAATCGTATTCCTTTTGGGGTCACTAATGGAGTGGCTAGTTTTCAAAGGGTAATTGATGACATCCTTGAGAAAGAAGGAGTGGAGGGTACCTTCGCTTACGTTGATGATGTCTGTGTGTGTGGAGAGTCTGAGGAAGACCACGATAAAAATCTGAAACATTTTATGGACGTTGCGAGAAGATATAACCTGACCCTGAATCTTGAAAAGTGTAGTTTTCGACTCAGGTCTATAAAGCTGTTGGGATATCTTATACAAGAAAGAGAAATTAGACCTGACCCGGAACGCCTCGAGCCACTGTTAAAACTTCCACTACCAAGTAACACAGGTTCTTTACGCAGAACAATGGGAATGCTTGCACATTACTCTCGTTGGGTGCTGAGTTTTTCTGAGAAGATCCGTCCTCTCTCTCATGCCAATGATTTTCCCTTATCTGCTGCTGCTGCGAAAGCTTTTGAAGGATTGAAACAAGACATTGCTGAGGCAGTGGTTCGAGCAATCGACCCAACAACTCCTTTCACTGTGGAAACCGATGCTTTAGATCATGCTATTGCCGCTACCCTAACCCAGAATGAACAACCAGTAGCTTTCTTCTCCCGAACACTTTCAAATAGTGAACAAAGGCACTCATCAGTGGAGAAGGAAGCGTATGCCATTGTGGAAGCCCTAAGGAAGTGGTGACACTATCTTATTGATCGCCATTTTCGGCTTGTGACTGACCAGCGCAGTGTCGCTTTTATGTTTAACTCTAACTCAGCTGGTAAGATTAAAAATGATAAAATTGCTAGATGGCGAGTTGAACTCTCCTGTTACCACTATGACATTGTATATCGCCCAGGTAAAAAGAACATACCAGCTGATGCATTCTCACGTGTATGTGGTGCCACCAGTATGGATGAATTAAAGGAATTGCATGACAATCTGTGTCACCCTGGAGTGTCTCATATGGCTCATTTTGTTCGATGTCGAAATCTGCCTTATTTTGTGGAGGAAGTGAAGAAGATGACTAATTCTTGCTCTGCATGTGTTACGACTCTGGGTTCTTTAGAGGGAAACCAGAGGTCAAAATTTGAGCTTATTGAGCTACCATAGAGTAAACACGTATTGCGAGTTGCATTTGTCGTATCTTCCCTGCCAGTCGTAAGACTAGTCTTGTCTCTCGAAGAGTATTTAAAGATTGAGCTTGGGGTTGATTATTAAATAATAAAATAGACACCAACTATGTTTACTAATACTGTCTAATCATTTGTAAAGTAAACCTGAGTAAACTTTGTATCGGCGCCGGTATGATTAGTTGAACAGTCTGCCGGCAGCATTAGTCCAAGGAGGAGGAGACGAGAGACTGGCTCGCCCTTCTCTGCTGGCTGGCTGTGGTGGAAGGAAGTGCCTCTCCTTCCTCTTATTTATTTATTTCTGTATCTTTGTCTGGTTAAGTCTTCTTTGCTATTTTTTATGGTTATATTGTGGCATACCCTTGTTCTATGTGTAGAGTAGTATACCTGGGGTGTAGTAAGTGTTTTTAAGTGTTTATCTTACCTGTTATGCTAACGGGGGTCCCAGTGTAAACACGTGGTCCCCTACCCTAAGCTGACTACCTCAAGTGTTTTATAGTAGAGCTTTACCCTAGCTTGCTTTCAGTGTAAAACCTTGTATCCTGTCTACCTGGACCAAGGCTGTTTAACGTAAGATTGTGTGGTAAAGTTAGTATTATATTGTTATTGGTGTGATTGTGTATGGGGGGAGTTAAGGGGTTAATAAATAAGTAAGTTTGAACAGAGTATCCCTTTTTCCTGTGTGGGAGTACAATAATCTATCTCTAGACGTACAGAGTGTAGTAGCAAGTATTTATTACTGTGGATATTTTACTTTGGGGGCCGGGCCTTTAGTCTCCCATATCTTGATATCTCTGTATTCAACTTACCCTTACCCCTTAATAGTACCAGTTCCCCATAGCAAGCCCACTATTGTTCATAACAAGTGGTTGGCCTGTCTGGGATGAACGTTATTATTGTAAAAAATTAGATTTTTGAGTGCCAAAACTAAAAATTCTTGTTTCCGCAGAACGGTTGTGGGCTAGCCTAGGGTCCAGCTCTTCTGGCGTAGGACATTCTTTGCACTGACTGGACACCCAGCTGGATCTCTTCACGATTAAGGTTAGTGTGGCCTTGTGTTAGGGGCCGTGCAAATTTTTGTTTTTTCCAATTTTTTAATTTTTAATTTTTTCTGTGGCTAGGAGCTAAAATTTTTAGTCATGTCATCTGAAATGCAGAGACTGGCAATGAACCCTTCAGTGATAGAGATAAAGAAGCTCAACAAAGCAAATTTAATATTGTTAGGCAAGGAATTTGGCCTAGAATTAAATGACGCAGATAGAAAGTGGACTTTGATGAATGAAATTTTACGGCATTGTATAGACCAAGAACTAGTGCCAAGTGATACAATTTTATGCAAGCCCAATTCAGGGGAAAGTGCAGCTAGTAGAAATATAGAATTAGAATTAACACTAGCCAAGTTAAGACTGGCAGAGCAAGAGGCCAGAGTAGCAGAACAAAATGCTAAAGTGGAAGAGCAAAGGCTCAAAAATGAGGCGGCAAGAATGGTACCACCACCTACTGGGGACTCGAACTCCAGACATTCTGATAAAAAACACAACTTGCCTGAATTTTCAGAGTCGGACCCTGAAAGATTTTTCAACCATTTTCAGAGACTAGCCATGTCCATGAACTGGTCAAGGGAAGAGTGGGTGAAAATCTTGCAGGGGCGGCTTAGGGGTAAAGCACAAGATATTTTTATTAATATGCCTGACGACGAGTGTTTTGTATATGATGAAGTCAGGGAAAGAATTTTGAGGGCGTACGAAATTACTCCTGAAGCTCACCGCCAAACTTATCGCAACCTTAGGCCCACTCACAACCAACCGTTCACTGAATTTGCCAATGAGCAAATTAGATTGTTTGATAAATGGATTCGCTCGGCTAAAGCCGAAACATACGAGGCACTCAGAAATGTAGTCTTAGTAGAACACTTTATAGATAGTATGCCAGTATACATTTCGCAATACCTTAGAGGTAGGGTAGAGATAAATTCTAAAATAGGGGACTTGGCCAAGATGGCAGAAAACTACCAGTTGGCGGGCAAAAGGCCCAATAAAAATAATTTTACCCCACAGAGTAACAAAACTTATACCCACAGCCAGTCCAGACCAGCTCATTCTAAACCTTTACCTAATGCACCTTCTGTTTCAGACATAACTAACCCTGTTAAATTGTCTAGCCCCACGACACTAAAGAGTGAACCGAAGGGTAATTCGGTTAGTAATGTCTCTTCTCCCCGACGTTTCTGTGGTCACTGTAAAAGTTCAACCCACAATATTAGCCGTTGTTGGCAACTGTACCCGGAAAAAAGACCCAATGCTCTCGTTGTGACACAGGGCTTGAGGCCTTCTGAAGGGTTAGGGAGTAAGACTTCCAACCCACAGTGGTTGGACCTGCTTACCCCATTCTTATCGAAAGGGAGACTACTTTTGTCTGAGGGTTCTTCCTGGAGGGACGTGGTGATCTTCCGAGACACCGGTGCCATCCAGACTTTAATTTTAGAGAGTGTTTTGCAAGGTGCCAATACTCTCGACACTGGAGAGGTGGTACTGGTCGAGGGTGTCACTAGTGATACTCGAGCAGTACCCCTCCGTAAGGTTACCCTGGAATCTGATTTCCACAAGGGTATTTGTACAGTCGGAGTCACTTCGTACCTACCTTTCCCTAATGTTGATGTAATATTGGGTAATGATTTAGCCGGGGATAAGGTAGGGGACTCCAGACTGCCTGTTATGTTGCCTACCCCAAAGGTTTGCCTGGATTCACCCACCGCAGAGGATAATGTTGTGTACCCTGCGTGCGTGGTGACTAGGTCTATGGGACTTAAATGTAAGGGCAGCCCTGTGCTTGCCAAGGTGGTAAATCCCAAGGACACGAGGGACCTTCCGAGTGGTGAAAGCCCAGTGGACCTTGCGGACACATTCATGGCCCGACTCGATGACGGGGCCGAGGACATTGTGGAGAGCCGGCCACCACCGCCTACCGAGAGTAGTGGGGAGGTGGAGAACACTGTTGAGCCTCGGCCAATGGCATCTGACCAAGGCCTGGATGCCTCCTTGAGTGAGTTACAAAAAGCTGACCCCAGTCTTGCAGATTGTCACGAGACAGCCGTCTCTAGGGAGGAAATTGTAGACGCAGCAACTGGGTACTACTACAATGATCGGATTTTGATGAGAAAATGGAGACCTCAGAGTGCTCCCTTGTCAAATGAGTGGGAGGTAGTCCACCAGGTTATGTTGCCGACCTGCTATAGAGAAAGAGTTTTGTCAGCTGCCCATGATGATCCTATGGGGGACATCAAGGCATTAATATTACGTATCACAAAATCTGCAAGTACTTTTTCTGGCCCAAGCTGAAAAGCGATGTGGCAAAATTTTGTAATGCATGTATTGCTGTCAACTTGTTGGGAAACCAAACCAGACTCCACCTAAAGCTCCTCTTAAGCCTATTGTCGTGCCGGAGGAACCATTTTCTCATGTGGTAATGGACTGTGTTGGTCCATTACCTAGAACTAAGTCTGGTAATATTTATCTAATTACGATGATGTGTATCACGACTCGTTACCCAGAGGCTTTTGCTGTAAGGAACATCCGAGCAAAGACTGTTGTTGCTCGTATGTTGCAATTTTTTCCACTTTTGGACTGCCTCGGGTTGTGCAGACTGACAATGGTACTAACTTTAAGTCTGATATTTTTGCACAATTTTGTAAGGACCATGGAATAACTCATAAGGTTTCCAGCCCATACCATCCACAGAGTCAGGGGGTCATTGAAAGGTTCCATCTAACTCTGAAGCAGATGTTGAAGACATCGTGCGAGAGTTCCCATACCTTCTGGGACGAGAACTTGCCGTATGTTTGTTTGCTGCTAGGGAGGGGTTGCAAAGTTCACTGGGTTGTTCTCCTTTTGAGTTAGTCTTTGGCCATAAAGTTCGTGGACCCTTGCAAATGTTACAGGAGAATCTGTTAGGGAACGTAACGTTAACCGAAGGTTCGGCTTTCTTTGCGCAACACCACCAGAGACTCAAGGACTGCAAGGCTGCGGCACTAAAGTATCTGGGAAGGCCCAAGAGAATATGAAAGAACGGAACGATGCCAAGGCTAAGTTGCGGGTATTTCAGCCGGTGACCCTGTCTGGTACTAAAGCCTCGACTGGGGAGCACTATGTCCCACAAGTACGAGGGCCCCTACATTGTGACAGAGAAGACTGGGGACCTCACGTACAAAGTGAGACACTCTGATAAGCGTAAACAGGTAATGCTCGTACACGTGAATCGGCTGAAGAAGTTCCAGGGCCCCAGGCCCATTGCACTAACCAATGTTTCCATTTCCAGTGAGGGAGGGGATGATTGTTCTGGGGACCCAACTAATCTCATTCTCAATAATTCTAGTTCTGTGAATGCTGTGGAGGAGGGACTGTCCCATTTGCAGATGTCCCAACGTGACGAGGTGCAGTCGTGCTTGACGAATTCCCAGTC